>JAQGAX010001783.1:0-10253 GCA_034698105.1 Plectus exinocaudatus | reverse complement strand
GGAGGTGTCAGGCCAGGGGGGGTCCAGGGGGGGTCGGACCACTGGCTGGGGGAGGGGGTGACCCCCCTGGACCCCCCTGGTTACAGGTATGTTGGTCCCCGCGGTCTTCGAGGTGGCCCCTCCGGTGTACCGGTTCTAGCTTAGCGCCAGCCCTCCCCCTATCGGCACCTATGGTTTCGATCATTTTTACTCCGAATAATCATTGATCTGCTCGTGCATGAAGACAGCTGACAACGGCGGCAACGTTTGACTTCAGCGGCAGGTTGACTCCGCCGTCCGACGATCGTCAGCTGCAAACCGACGAAGGATTTTTCTTGCAGCGACATCGCACAAGAGTCTCCGTATATTTCAGCTTAATAAAAGTGAACTTGATTCCCGAAACGGATGAAAAGCTTCGTTGTTCGAAAGAACAAACGTTTAATGGCTGTCTGGAACAGTGCCGCGCTGACCTGATTCGAAAAGTGTGCCATTGCACTCCGATGACATTTTCATTGTCTGCGATGTCGGATCAAGGTAGTGTTAATTATGACATGTCAGGAACAGAGTAGGGCGCTATCGACCGATGTTTGTGTTTCGGCTAAAATTTGACGCATGGTGCGCTGAACTGAATGATCTTGATGGGTTTTTAGTGCGATCCTGATTATTAGGACGTTTTATGGAAGACGACGGCAGTGCCCTTTCTTTTCATTCACCGTGCTTAAAGGAAAACAAATTATCAAATTACTTGCGGTCATAGATGAAGCAAGTCTGAATGAATGTAGATACCGTATGTAGCCAGCCATCTTAACTTCAACTAACTTTTACCAATATTTAAAGTGTACTTGCTACTCACTTGCGCGGAACCCTCGAGCTCTGGTTGGGATTTAACACGCGTGGCAATTGAAAGTTAAAGTTATGAGGGCAAGCAGGTCATCAAATATGGTTGCATATCGAAAATTTTAGAAAAGAGGATAATTTTTTTGTGGGCTTCTAGCAACTTGGAGGCAAATAATATATACTTGGATAGCAGTGTTGCAAAAAGTACTTTTACTAAATTAAATTACTAAGTAAATAATTGAGTAAAAGTACTTTTACTTTACTCGATTACGAAATCTTGGCTTTTACTTAACTTTTACTAACTCGATTAGAAATTCTTTACTTTTACTTTTACTTTTACTTTTACTTCAAAATATTGGTCGCAATTTTTGCTAAAAGTAATTTTACTAAATTAGTTTACTAATTGACAACTGAGTAAAAGTACTTTTACTTTACTCGATTACAAAATCTCAAATTTTACTTTACTTTTACTAACTCGATTAGAAAATTCTTAACTTTTGCAACACTGTTGGATAGTACATCCCTGTGCCTTCGATAGCTTCGTTACTACACATAAAACATATATGTTCGGTATAACATCTTCTGCCATTTTTAAAATTAGAGCCGCTGTATTATTAAATTTTAGTCATAAGTTGAATCTATTTACTGTTGATGTCATAATTAACACTTCCAAAGGTGAATACATCACATGCTCATTTCAAAAGTATATGATATGTCTGAATTACTCGGGAAATGAGGACAGAGAATGCAAAGCGAAATGTCTGCCTGAGTGCGAGCGCAATTTGTACGAATGGCACGAATGGGACGCGATCAAAGAGGTGGAAAACGATATAAGTGTGATATTTAATGTCAAAAATTTCGAATACACTATATTCAAAGAGATTCCCAGTTGGACCATTGATCAGTTTGTTGGAGCGATGGGTGGCTCGCTTGGTCTTTGGCTGGGACTCGACTTTATCGTTTTCATTCAATTACTTATAAAGCCATTGGTGTTGCATATTAGAAAGTATCTCACAGCGATCGGTGCGGATCTCGAACATGAATCTCAAGAACACGAAACCAAACGAATGTGGTTGAAAATTTTCAAGAAAATAACGACCAAATATGTCAGTCAAGGAGAAAATCCCCGTTTGATTGCACTTGGGATATTCGAAAAACTTTTTTGGGCAATAATGTACGCAATTGGCGGCGGGTATACGGTATATTGCGGTATTGGTCTCTGCCGGCAATACGCGACAGGCGCTACCTATTCGCACGTATCACTGCTGTTTAATAAATCAATAAAACTGCCGGCCGCAATCATGTGCATATCGACCCTCGGACCCTTAGTCAATCAACTGAATTTCTTGGCAAATCCCGAAATGGATTTAGCGTCCGGTTTTTACTTCAAATCGTTAACCGAATATTTTAGTAGAGATAATACCACTAAAGCATCATTGCTCAGCGAGAAAATTGCTTGGCCAATGACAATGGTCTTTATCTCATTGCAGTATATGCAAATAATGTACTCGGGCGACACAAACTGGAATTATTATAATGCCACATTTGAACGGACAGCCGACTTAATAATGGAAACCGGAGCGCGTTCGTTTTTCTACTAATTTTGTAATCAGCAAAAGTGCTAAATCAGCAGTAGAGCTAAATTTACATACCTTTGAAAATGTTCCTTTTGGTTCTTTGATAGATTTTGAGAGGACTGGTCCTAAAAATTTGTCCCGGTTAGAGGCAGTGTTAATTATGACACCAAAATTCAAATGTGATACTGACACTGACATTTAGGAACCTCAAAAATTAAATGTGACACAGACACATCAAATTGGAAAAATTTATACGTCAAAGTGTAGCATGTCACTTTTACGTGACGCCAAAAATTAACAGTGACGTTGACACTGACATTTGCAACCCCAAAAAGTCAAATCTGACACTGACGTCAATGTCAATGTCATATTTAGGTGACATGTTACATATATATGACGTCATAACTGACACTGGTTAGAGGGGAGAACTAACCCCTTCCTAGATTTGTGTACAGGGTGGTCAAAAATTATATGAAAGGGTTTGATTGTCGCCTGTCAAGCATAACTCTGCAAGCGGATATTGTTAAAAGTAAGCCTAGGATCTAACTTGGTGAATGATACCAAATTTGTGGGATAAAAACGGATCGACCAGTTATGCAATTTTCAAAAAACAAAATACTTCATTTCTAGACAGAGTGAGTCAAGAGTGCGGTCCTGGTCAAAAATTAACTGAAAAGGCAGTCTATCAGCTAACCTTTCAGTTAATTTTTTGACTCACTCTGTCTCAAAATGAAGTATTTTGTTTTTTGAAAATTGCATAACTGGTCGATCCGTTTTCATCCCACAAATTTGGTATCATTCTCTAAGTTAGATCCTAGGCTTACTTTTAACAATACCCGCTTGCAGAGTTATGCTTGCAATGTCCCACAGGAGACAATCAAATCCTTTCATATAATTTTTGACCACCCTGTATATGGATCAACAGCCTGGAGTATGCTCATGAAAATTTTTTGGAGGAATGTATCCCAAACTGGCCATCCAGCCACCATTTTTAAAAAAAGGTCGCCAAAATCCAAGACGTTTTCTGATCCCTCTCCTTCATACCCCAGAAACTTAAGGCCTGGAAGCATTTGGATGTTATGGGGTAGATACTCCAATACCCCTATGCTTAGTGTTTGGCCCTCCCTTTAGTACATGTTTGCTCAGGGTTCCGTGAACCCATGACATGACTTACCGTACCCAGACTTGGGCATCGGTTGGCGGCTGGGGGGGGGGGGGTTCATACCCCCAGACATGGGCACGGGTTTGGCTCTGGGGGAGTATAACCGACTATCTGGGGGGCAGTATATACGCGCTCAATCCGCGGACCCACCCCAAGAAAGGCGCCAAATTCAAAAAAATTGCGCAAAAAATGATACTTCCTTATGGCGATGAAAACATAGTTGGTTTTGTTTTGATAAACAGTCAGAGAAAGAGAGAAGTAATAGCGGGTACTTATAGGACGCAAAATTTGTGCATTTTTCAGCATCAAATTGGGTTAAAAAAAGAAGTACATACGTGAAATGGGCTGGGGGTCCAGGGGCGCGCTCAAGCGCCTCTGGAACCGCCGGAGGCAAATTTTTTAAGCTATAATAGCGCTCTATTTCTTAAAACATGGGTTCTTTTGCCTCTTTCAAATATCACAGGAGAAAATTGATTGTTTTCAGCGCCGCAGGCAGAAATTTGGCATCATTGCTTTAAAAAACCACTCACCAAAACTGCGCGCATCCATTTATCCCGTTAAACAATGCTTCTTTCTAATAGCTTCGTTCAAAAATCCGTCTTCCATTGTCCCTACTAGTATAGAGCAAAGAACTTGCTAGCGCCGTCGATAGCGCGAGCGCGCGTACACTCGCCCACACCAATCACAGACCAGTGAGTACCGTGTGCTTAAACACCAAGTTTTGGCGATTTGAAAATTTTGGTCGGAATGGTTTGTTTAAAAACCACCCCTTGATAGCCTATACCTTCAATTCAAACTACAGCTTTGCTTACTCGTATTCCTTCGAAGATGAACATAGCGAACAAGCGGTTCGGTCTATCAGGGACAACATGTCCCATGGTGGCTCCTGGATCGTCATCATGGAGCCAAGCGCCCTCTATATTTGCAGGGTGGCTCGTTTTCATTCCCCTACCCCTGTTCAGTATCCAGGGCACCAGCCATTTTTTAGTACCACCCAACGATAACACGATCTTGCTTTTTTAGTAAGGTACTTGGGGTTAGACAATGTTGAACTTAAAGAAGAGACAGATGTGCTGGAAAGAAATGATCAAAAGAATGCGATTGAAAATATTTTGGTGCCGCACCTGAACCGTTTGAACGTCACAATGGATGAACTCAGGCAGAAACTGGGCCAAGAACTGAGTGAAATGTTTCGTATGAGAATACGTTTTTTGGGGTCAAGAAACTCTGGCAGCATCAAAAACACGCGGCTGTCCTCAGTGTGCAAGTTCCAGCTTTGCTTTCAACTGCCACTTAATAGCGCCACGTTCACTGATATCAACGATCGAATTGAAATTGCTCTCGATTTTTTTTCGTCTTCGCTTCCTACTCAAACCCTAGACCATAGCTATTCTGTTGTCCTTGACTTCGGTACCCCTCTAGCAGAAAGCCCTGACGATCCAGAATACCCTGCTGGAGCTTTGATTTGGTACAATTTTGGCAGAGAAAAAAATGTTTCGATGCTTATCTCGGCTCGCTACAAAAGTATTCCAATAATAAACGGAGTTCAGCAATGCTCGACAGAGGCGAAGGACGTGTGTCTAGCACGATGTCGAATTGACCTGATTCAGGAACAGTGTTAATTAGCATTATAATACTTAGTTGCGACTAGGGCACTGACTATGGCAAGCGCCTGAGACATGCTCACCGACCGAACTGCAAAAGTCTCACTTCCTTCAGTCTTCCCTGTATAACCTCAGAATTCTTTTGTCTGTGGTATGGCCCATTCGGGTGTGGGTCATGGTTGTGGAGACCCTGAGGCCAACGTTTCCTGATGAGCCCTAGCGTATGATCAGGACAAAACCGTATTTCGGTGCCGCATTCAGCATATTTACATGTTTTGACAACGTAGACGAAGATTTGACATATTTTGAGGACATTTTTAAATTTCTAACTTCCGTACGCCACATTTCAGCATCAACGGACATTCAGAACCATGCACGATGCATATGCTTTGCGTGCGTGCGTACGTACAGTACGTAGGGAATGGGCCGTTGAGATACCAATACCACGCGCTTCGCGCGGAAATAAATCTGCCACGTTATAATTATTCTGACGTCATAATTAACACTGTTCAGAAATTGTGCAATTGCTCGCCGACTGCTTGGCCGAGTTTGCTGTCTCTTGATGCCAACGACTGCACCTTAGCGCGGTACCAGCTTTGTCTCCGTAGTTACAACGCGACTTATGAAAAGAATTGTAGCGACGCGTGCAAATCTCGTTGCGAAATCACGGTGTTCGATTCTAATGAAACTGAATCTGAAATTAAAACGGATATTCCAAATAACGCTAATATTGCACGTTTGAACATATACGTTAAGGATTTTGCTTATATTATCATTGAAGAGCAATATCAGTGGACTCTTGGCGATTTTATGGCGGCACTTGGTGGACTGCTTGGCATATGTTTAGGTTTAGATATCCGATTTTTGGTGTATATGGTTACTACGCCAATTTTTTATGCGTTCTATTTATATATCATGAGAAAGACGAACAGAACTGATTCAGTTCTCGATGAAAATTCACCCGCGAAACATAAATATTTGAACAGATTTATTAGTGACCGCCGTTTCCAGGCTTTTATCCGCATCGCGAACACTCGTTTTTCTTTTATTGATCAGGCAATGCCCCTTGCATCACTCGCCAGAACCTTGGTTTGGGTTGCCTATTACATTATTGGAATAGTTTTGACTTTCAAAATATGCTATGAGCTATATGTTGAGTTTTACTCCTATCCAACCGAAGCTTTCCACAACTTCATGAAAAATGAAACGATGAAAATTTTACCTTCACCAACAATATGCATACCTCTGTCGTTCAAGAAGCTCCACATTTTTAACTATGAAACAGAAAACTGTTGCTCAAACATTTCTGAGCAGCTTTCCAATATTCTTTTCAAACAGGCCTTTCTCAAGCAAGATTTTACTTTTACTTCTCCCTTATTGCAAGCGACGCTATCGTATGTATCCTTTTACGGAAATTATGAACGATTCAAAGCGCAAAATGTCACAGATAACAGTTCCAGCAATTTATTTTCAATCAGCAATATACAATTTGAGCAATTCCAAGTTTTGGAAGAGCGCTACCGCGAACTCAATATATCGATGATGGAGTTAATGCAGAAATGTGATCATGAATTAAGAAAAATACTTGTAATTGACGCTCGTAAAATCGAAATAAGTGACCAAAATGGAACATTCGTTGAAACCAAATTAGACATTGGTACAACTTCATACATTGATGAAGCGAGAGTCTGCTACAAACTACCACTTGAGACTGTTGAATTCAGGTCACCATCGGAATATATCAAGATTATTATTCGTAGACCTCCAAGTCGCCAAGAAGCATCTGACATGAACATACATGTATGTATTCTAGGAACCGAGATTGGGGTACGATCTGCGTCGAACATTTTCCGAAAGTTGAGGGAAGCTCGTTAAAATACGGTATTTTTTAGCGAAAATTTGAATTTCCATAGGAAAATTTGAACATTCGAACCAATCCGTGCCTTGAACCCGATTTCGAAGGTAAAATCATCCACTACCTCAGCCCCCCAAGTACACGTATGATCATGGAATTCTTTGAGGATACGATTACAATTGACTTGACAGGCAAAGATTACACTGCTGAGGGCGCAACTATTCTAAAGTTCGACTCGACACTTTCAGTCAAATTTGGCGAAAACGTCAGCTCGGCGCTGAAGATAAACACTCTGATGCGATTATTGCCCATTCGTAATAATGACATTGAGCAGTGCTCCGAAGAGCAGTCGCCAACAGACTGTCAAAATTACTGCCGGATTGAGGCAATTCAAAATAGCTGTAACTGTACTCCCTTCACCTGGCCAAGGGTTGCTTTACCAAACGGCATTCAATGTACACTAACTCATTACGCGACGTGTCAAGACACTTCAAGCAACAAAACATCCATGTGCATTTCGAACTGTCCCCTTCCTTGCACACATTTG
This sequence comes from Plectus exinocaudatus, assembly GCA_034698105.1. Taxonomy (NCBI): domain Eukaryota; kingdom Metazoa; phylum Nematoda; class Chromadorea; order Plectida; family Plectidae; genus Plectus; species Plectus exinocaudatus. Next base: position 2,692 of record JAQGAX010001783.1, on the reverse strand, counting down.
CGTTATATCGAGTACAGAATGAACTATGATCCGCTGAATGATGATCAGGCTCACTTATTGCTTCGATTCCAATCTTTCGCTTACGTACTCATAGAAGAAAGGTTAGTGAATTAATGAACAGTCCAACTACGCTCGATGCCGTCTGCTGAGGTATCAGCCCAGGAAGCGGGGGCAGTGGGCCCGAATTGGCCAGGCCCCGTCATTGCCCCGCCCCGCGTGACCCGGTTTGGGAACCGTGGGCCACTACATTCAAATTTTACATGTACTAAACGGTCCCTTCATGCAATACGATCCCGGCTTCACCAAAAACGTTGCAAAACTTCAGTCCTACACGACCGTCCATACCGGAACAAAAAGTTTCCCGTGCCTCCTCGTAAGTATATATTTACTCATATGTGTATGCAGTATTTCGCGCATTGCTCCGCCCATCGCTTGCTTCAAACGGCACCTTTGCGGCGATTTTGTTTTACAGGTTTGTCTGGACGTATAGTGAATTTCTGGCTGCGTTTGGTGGCGATCTCGGTTTCTGGATCGGTATGGATTTCCTCACTTTGGTGCATTTGTTTCATTCAAGCGTTGGAATATTGGTCCGCTTATATTCACCGATAGTGAACAGCATAAGTAAACGGAAGCAGATAAATATTGCGCAAGCATCGAACAACATGGACCTGAAGAGCGATTGAAAATATACAGGGTGGTAAAAATGTCACTTCAAGGGTTTAATTGACTCCTACTCGACACTGAAAGCATAACTTTACAAGCGGAAGCGTAACTGTACAAGCGTGCAAATTTCTCATCATACTGCGTTTTAGCCTACAAGTTTGGTATCATTCTCTAAGATAGAACCTAGGCTTTCTTTTTTTAAAAAATCCGCTTGCAAAGTTATGCTTTCAGTGTCGAGCAGAAGTCAATCAAGCCCTTGAAGTGACTTTTTGATCACCCTGTAATCATAATTGTTCAAACATACTTCTCTGTTCATATAAATGAGACCTGTTACATTGAAATCATTGCTATTGTCGGTGTCATTATTGTTGTCATTACTATTATTTCTGCAGTTGTTCTTGCTATTTGTTCAGTGATAAAATAAAGTAAATATTGTCTGTTGTTTTCAAATTAAGTGGAGAATCGCTAAGCCTTGCCCACTTCAGAATATATTCGAAGGAGGTACGTACATGAAGCCCCATACGTTCAAAGTTTCTATAGTATCAAAGTTAGGGGAGTGATCGACGGTTTTGCGACTCTCATGAAAAAAATCGAAAAATTTCCAACGAAATTTAAAAAACTAAGCATGAATTCAAATTAACGACAAAATTTTTAGGTTTCCTCCGCCAACTTTGAGTTTTTCGACTGTAATCCCATCTGATTTTCCAGGCTGATCAGAATTTTGAGAAGCGTACATGGTCTTCAAAAATTTTTGTTTGTTCATAAATTCAATTTGTCTCGATGATACGAATCCAAGGGTGGTTTAGCGGCGAAAAAATTATGCGCACGCTACAGTACTCAGGAGATTGGATACGTCAATAAAAGTTGCTTTTTTCGACACAATGATCACGAATAAGATTCGGATGACGATGTCGATAATTTATATACCATTCAATTTGTATTCGGAAAATACTTCGGCCGGCGGCCACTTTCAATATGAATACTTCAGAAAAGTAGTCCACAGATCGCGTCCAATAATTCTGCCGACAAATCTGATTGAAAGATCTGAATGTCCGCCCTCATCGAATCGAATGAGCAACACATCAGGCCCCAACTATGACTCAACCTGATTCAGGTTCGCGTCTAGGTCATCCTTGTCTACCCACATCGAATGTCTGTTGTTAGAAAACGCAAGATAGCGAATCGACCTTTACTAAGTCACCCAATCATTCAAATGAGCAGGTTAGAAAAAAGTCAAAGAACAACACATCAGGTCACTAAAGCACAATATCAAAGACGAAAATGAATGCAGTAACATCAAAAGGAGAGAATCAAAAGGTAACACCACAATTAACTGTGCACAAGTAATTAAAGAACCGGTTTCTGCAGCCACAAGTGACAATGCTTCTCATCATAGTTCAATGCACACTTATACTTCTATTAAAGGCACCTGACCTGAACGAAGTTAGTACTGTAAGTACACGGTACTATAACAAAACGCATTCAAAAATCAATTAACATGAGCAGAGCTGCGGTACATTCGCTGATTGCACACCGCACTGGAGTAATAAATTAACGCACGCGAAAATCAATGAAGAACTCTGTGAGAATTGATTGACCGAAAAATCACTAGAATCAATTGAATTAACGACGACTCAGAGCAAGACCAATGCAAAGTACGGTACCAATGTAATGTACGGTAGAAGTTCTCTCCTAAACTCAAAGAAAATTTTCGCTCTAATCACGTCCATTCTTCACTGGATTACTGTATTTTGTCAGTCTTGCTCTTAAAACAGTGATGGAACTGGCAAATCCAGCTTACTCACAAATACTGTCGGGTGGCCGGGTCCAGGTCCAAGTCCAGGGCCGGGTTTGACTCGTCCCTATTTCGTGAGCAAGCCGAGTTGGTCAATCTCATCACTGTTTAAAATCGTCCACACAAACACAAGCGAGTGAACCACCGGGTATTACTGTACTACCGTACCGTATTACGGTATTACAGTAGTCTCGACACGTTTTGCAGATGCAGACAGGTGGGCAGGGAAATGGA
>JAQGAX010001782.1:0-10259 GCA_034698105.1 Plectus exinocaudatus | reverse complement strand
AGGGCCTTGATATTGTATAGAGGCCTGAATGCTAAGCGGTAGAAGTGAGGACACTTTAGCTACCTCTACATCACAATTTTGATACATAAGCTGGAAATGTTCCGCTGAATGCACGAAGTTGCGGTTTGCAAATTGATATACGTTACTGTTTCGGATTGTCTATGCTTCTTGCTCTCCCGCTCGTGTCTATTAATCGATATATTGTAATTGTAAAACTGAATATTGATTGGTTCACGCCAAAGCGAACTGTTCTGCTTTGTTTAACGCCATATATCACTCTTATCTTGCCTATAGCTGATTATTTTTTCGCTCCAATCGTCATGTTTTACCCGCGTTGCAATTTTTATGTGTTTATACCATTCTTCTGCAAAATTCTTTTCTTAAGTGTTGGAGTGTGCGTATATTCAACAATGAGTTATTGCAACGTCAAAATATATCGGGCTATATCAAAAAATGTAACAATTCGGCTAAACGTTTTAAGAAGATCTGTAGATGAATTGCGAGAAGAACGCGCTCTTCTGAAGGCGATGATAGTTCAAGGAGCTCTTCCGCTACTGACAACGCCTACGACAGTTTTCTTGATTTGCGTCACACTTTTTGAGGTTGTAATATCATTTTTCGTATTCCCATAATATTGCGGATTGTACGACGTTACACCACGCCCTCTTATGGGTCATTCAAATAGTACGTAACGCAATTTTCGACCGATATCAGACACCACCCAATCCAGTAACGCATGCGTAACAAAGCATTCGATCCCCCTCCTTCGTCAAGAAACGCAGGAAACTAACCAGCGAGAGGCGGCGACTGGTCAATATGATTGACAGGTCATCTTACCAAGGTCTGAAACGGTCAATTGGTCATAATCCGTCATCCCACCGAGGTCGTCATCGTTACGTAACACAGGGTCCGACACTTCCCTAAGCGTAAGACATGCGTCTCAGACACCCGCCCCCCCTCTCTTCGCGTTACGTAATAAATGAATGGCGCGTATAATACGCGCCCATCTGTACCGAAGAACAGTCTTTGTGCAAACAACCATTAACCAGAAAACGTTAAGCAATAGAGATAATGACGCTGAAAAGTTAGGCGAACAGGTCATAACGGCACGGTTACATATGCTAGAGGTAAAAGTCCATAGTTTCACGAGCTTACATTACCTAACTTGAGCAAATGATCGTCAATTCGTATGTGTACGTCCTCACACCACGCCCTCTTGCGTCCGTTCCTGCGCCGAAGAACAGTCTTTGTGCAAACAGCCGTAAACCAGCAAATGTTAAGCAATTGAGATAATGATGTTGAAAAGTTAGGCGAACTTCGCAAAAGGCATTCGATGTTTATTCACGTCATTCTCTTGTCTGTTGGAATCAAGCGCAGACATTATCTCCTATTATAAAAGCAACGTCACTGCTATTATTACGCCCCTGCAATACTATCTGCCACAATATTATCTATGCAAACAACCATAAAGCAGAGAACTTTAGATATTTGAGTTAGAAAGGAAATGCGATCGAAAAGTTATACGAACTTCGCCAACAGCAGTGAGAGATCGTTCATGCGAATTTTTATATTTATTTGAAGTATGCAATGGAGCCGAGATAGGATCTGCGCAAGATTAGTCAACTGGGTGTAAAATGATACACACTTTGCCGCGTCACTACAACGACAGTCGTGTGTCAGCTTAGCGATTCTCTTCAATCGAATTGGAAACATGTAATTTTCGTATTAGAACTAGATAAGACTAATTTTATGACTTTTACTGTCGTTCACTACATCTCATAATTATTGTGTAGACATTCAGTTCAGTCTATCGCCAATCAATTTGAGATGCTTATGGTATTCGCACGCTGCTGCTTCAATCATTAAACAAGAGTAGTGTTATATTCTCAAAACTAGCGATTGCGCTCAAAATCAGAGATTTCAGAAAAATGAACGCAGTGGTATCAAACTTTAATGATAGTCAACTAGTGCCCGACGTGATTAAGAAAGCTCCAACAGAAATTTTGAAAGTAAGGCAGACGACATGCCATTGGGTTAAACAGACGCGTATGTCTAGGTTTTCTTTGGCGACAAATCGGTGGAGCTTGGCAACGAGCTGACACCTGCCGATGTCGCCAACGCGCCAACCGTAGTGGAATGGGCAACGGAACCAGACGCACTTTACACGTTTGTATTTGCCGGTCGGTAAACTAATTTTTGTTATCGTTTAATGTGCGCAATATTAAGATCCTGATGCTATCAGCCGTCAAGACCCAAAATTTCGATCATGGCGTCACTATGTTGTCGTTAACGTTTGCGGCACGAACCTTAATACCGGCAAGACAGTTACATCGTACATCGGCTCGCAGCCGCCAGCAAGCACTGGTTAGAGTATAGAAACTGTTTTTCTTTTAAATCAAAAAAAGACGGTATCGAATTCAAAGATGATCAGTTCCAGATCACATGTTTTTTCAATGGCAGAGATATACACGTATATACACAGGTTGAACTTGGGGGCATGAATAAATACTTCAAAAGTACCCCCATCATTGCGGCTGGAATCCTCGATAAATTTTTGCGCCGGTTTTACTCGTGGTTTCATATATTTATCTTAATCTATACCCCTTGTCCACGTCTGCCCGTAGACATGACCAAGGGCTATAGAGAAGATATCATCCCACCAGACGCCGAAATCACCCGTTCGAAAAAATGGAATTGTTTGAAAATGACCCCAAACCTTTCAAAAAGTTTTTTACCGGGGATACAGTGGCATTTTCTTCGCAGAAATGATAACATATAACCCCAAAAAAATCTGTGGCCATGTTTGGTTTGCGTCCCGTAACACCACTCGCTACCCCCTTAACGTGTTTGGTTCAGCCCTAATGTTTCCTTGTTTCTGTCGATTTTTCGCTCGACAGGTGAATCAATGCCTGCAAAACACAACGCTTCACTCCTAAATAATCTCTTTGTCAGGCTTTCATCGTTACGCTTTCCTGGTGTACAAGCAGAAGGGTCCGATCAATCCTCCAGAGGTTCAAGACTTCGCTGCTCGGCGGAATTGGGACGTAAACAAATGGCTCACTGAGTTTCAGTTGGGCGATCCGATTGCAGGCAACTTCTTCGAAGTTAATATTATTATTTGACACTCATTTAATACAACATGCGTTAGAATGAAACCAGTGATGGGGTACCATTCGATCGCTGTGTGCTGACTCTTGATTTGTCTTGCTTCAGGCTCGCAATGCAGCTGACAAAGCGGCTGGCTATGGAATATCTTCACTGACGTTAGCTTCGATAGCTTTCGCTGCTTCTCATACTGTTGTCTAATACAGTGTGGCATTTGGTTTTCTTGTACGTTTGTTGAAAATCCGAAGATCGGCCACCGTTCAGAAAACATGAATTCTAAAAGAGGGGTTTCGATTTGATACTGTAGGCAATTGGCATTGTCAATTTGGTATTGTAAGAGGCAGACCTAGGTACATTCTAAAGTTTGGGGGTCGCACAATAAACTTCGAGGGGGTTTTGCGACCTCTCGCCCACCGTACTGAAAGAAAGTTTTCTGGGGGGACGCGCCAAAAATGAAGGGTTCGGACCTCTCTAGGCGGATCGGGCGATCTCCAACTACCCTTCCTCTGCCCCACTGCCCAGGTCTGGTAGGCGGTTATATCTATAGCATTCTATCTGTTGATTGTATTAATAGAAAGATTTGTTCTGCATTATTGATATGATATATTCCGCATAAATCGAAACTGCAGCAAGCAAGTTTCAATAACTGCAAGATCTGATACACCAAAGACAATCCGTCGTTCCTGGGGACAGGTCCCTTTTGAGAGCAGGGAAAACGTCGTCGCGGTCGCAGATCTCAGCCTTGCAATATGTAAACGACCCCGCAAACGCCCGTACTCGCCAAAAGCATCCTATTTTATTCACGTCACTTTCATGTATGTTGAAATAAAGCGCAGACACTATCTACAACTGAACCACGTGACTACTATTATGACGTCACTACTATAATATCTAATCACACCATTTTCGTTACATACAGTATCTATGCAAACAATTCATAATGCAAAAAACTTTAAACCTTTAGAAATGAATGCAACCGAAAGTTAGACGAACTTTGCTAACGGCAATCGATGTTTGTTTAAATAAATTTGAACTGCAAAGGATATGATATCAAAACGTTAGGCAAACTGCGCCAATAGCAGCAAAAGATCGTTTATGCGAACTTCATGTTCATTTGATGTATGCAATACGACGAGACAAAGCCATGCATGAGACTGATCAACTGGAGGTGAAATGATGCGCCTTTGCCGTGTGACGGCCAACGATGTTTGTTTAAGTGAATTTCATATTTGTTCAAAGTATGCAATGCGCCGAGACTCGGGACTGCGCAAGATAAAGCAACTGAAAGGTGGTGTAGGGGGTAGTTGAGCATTATATTATGTAATATCTGGCTTCGTATTTTGCGGTGCAGCGAAGCGATACCGCCAAGATTTATTGGTAAGGGGGTACAAACGTGCGGTAGCGGTAATGAAGCGGCGTCGTGAAGAAACAGTCTTACGGGGCGGCGAATCTCCATTGCCTCCAAAGGGGAAAATTTTTGAAGCGGCAGTTACTGTACTGATTGCCATGTAGGAATTAATTATTCGGTTAAACCAAATTAGGCCGGGATTGGCAAATACTATATTTAATCGTAAATTCTGTTATTGATTGTAAGAGATAAGGCGATCAAGATGAATTCTACCAACGGTAACTCTTCGTAAAACGACACACCCTTCGTAATACGGAGTTTCACACCGGCAAGTGCTATCCGCATTAAAAACAGTAAGTTCAAGTTCATTGCAGCATTTGCAGCATAACGTAACGTAGTTAAAGCAGTCGAGAGAAGTGAGGAATGAATTAATACCCAAAACAAGGGAAATGATTAACTAATCGATAATCAACTTGTTAAAAACTTTAGAGACATTGTTCCTTGCAAAATGATTAAAGTCTTTTAATGAGTGTAAAAGTGTAAAGTCATTTTAGGAAAAATCAATAGTCGCTTATGTTATGGCTAAATATTTCGTTCATTTACTTTAGAAAATTTACAAAATTAATGTAAAGTACTGGGTTGATACATATCGTAAATAATGCCGTTGGACACGAAGGAAAATAATGAATGATGCCGAGGCACCCTCTATTATGGAAAGTAGCTTCAGCGTGGAACTAAACAATGAGGGGTTACGCAGAGGCTCTGCCCTCAAGGAGGCCCTGGACATGAAAAAAATTGCATACGCCAATACCAAAAGTTTCATTTTTTTTTGTTCTTAAACTGTGTAGTATGCGCGCAGTGACCAAAATCCTTGCAAAATGTTCTTAAGATATTAACCCATAGTTTTCAAGTAGAAAACCCAAAAAGACTCACTTTCCACGAAAAAAACTTAAAAACGAGAAAAAGCGTAAGACGCTTAACTTAGCGTAATAGGATCTTACAGCGCAAAAAGCCCTGAGAGCACACATGAACTTGCGCATAACAAATGATGTGCTACTACCTCAAGGACATTATGCAAAGATATTGGTCATTGCGCGCTCACTGCGCAGTTTGAGAACAAAAAAGTAAATTTTCAGTGTTGGGGTATGTAATTTTTTTTCATGCCCCATGGCCTCCTTGACGGCCGGGCTGCCACGCTCCCCCCTCATTGCTAAGTTCCACACTGGAGCTAAGCTCCCTGACAGAAGGTGCCTCGGCGTAATTCATTATTTTTTTCGTGTCTGACGGCATTACTTTTAGTTTTCATTAACCCAATATGAATTTAAATCGCTGTTTCCTTATTAGAAATTAGTTTCATTAATAGCAGTTCCATTGAAAAATAAAGCCTTCTTAGTTATTGTTTTGTTGTTCGTTGTTCTGAGAGCTCATTTTAGCTTCTCATTGAGAGATGAACTATCGGCTTTCCATGATCTGTGCGTTAATGCTGCATCTGGAGTCAAGGTAATAAGGTTTTCATTCTAAATTTTTTGAGGCGCTTTCAATCCTTTAGTTTCGCAAACGACGATAGTGTTGCCGAGAAATTTGCTCAATATCAACTGGTGCCGGATGTTGTCAACAAAGCTCCGTCTGATTTTGTCACGGTAAGCATGCATTTGTCATGCGCTTTGGAGAGACCCGGCTACGTTGCACTGTGGGTCCCACCATAGGCATACCTGTAACCGGGGTGGGGGTCCAGGGAGTCACCCCCCCACGAGAAGGTACAGACCCCCTGGCCGCGGACCTCGGTTACAGGTAAGACCATAAGCACGTGTCTTTGACGGACCTAGAGGTGTAACGGTTACAGAAATAGCAGTTCTTTCGGTTCTGATTCCGATTCCAGTTTCGGTTTTCAAATAACGGTTCTTTTTAATACGATTCCAGTTCCGGTTCCGGTTCTCACGATACGGCTCCCTGTTAACATTGGTTGGCTGCTACTGGGGGGGGGGGTTTCCCGTACATAAGGCCACCCTGGTTATTCGCTTTTGCTTACATTTTTTGAACCTACGGCTACTGATATTACTTAATTACTATTACGACTTCTTTTATATACTTACAAAATAGCAATATAAATAGTGATAATTAAGCAATAGTAACAGTAATAGTAAAAAATTAACAAGCAATAGTAAGCAACAAGGTGGGCTTATATACGGGAATCCCCGGTATGATCTGCCTTGCTAAGTCTCAGATTTCGATTTGTTCACGCAACTACAGTTCCAGATTTACACCATTTTGACGGTTCCAATAATAACGAATTTTTCAGTTCCGGTTCTCAAATAACGGTTCTTTTTGATACGGTTCCGGTTCCGGTTAACACGATACGGTTCCGCGGAACCGGAACCGTTACACCACTAGACGGACCCAATGCAATGTTGCACGATTCGTTTATCCCCTTGGGACGATATATTTTGAGCGATTATTGATTCGTAAATAAATTATAAATGCGTCAAATGAGAAAATTAGTTAATTGAAAGACTCGGTTGGCTCGGCTTGAGCGATCCTGTGTCGTTTAGATTTTCTACAATACGTCTGAAGTAAATCTTGGAAACGAATTATCACCAAAAGCAGTTATCGATCCACCTACTTATATTGCATGGAACGCAGAAAATCAGATGATGTACACATTTATTCTCGCAGGTAAGACAGGTTTATGACTGATACAGTTCTTCACACGAAAACCAAGCCCGTGAATACGACCCTTATGCGTGTGGCAAAAATATCAATATTTGCAGGGTCGCGCAAGAACAAAACCCGCCAATATGAATGAATGATTTAGAAAGGTTTAGTTCTTTGAGCATTCGCTCTAATACCGTAACATAAGCATTACAAAATATCCAACAACCTGATTTTCATCGAAACGCCTCGGGTTAAAACTTAAGATACTCATTGCTCTCAGCTGTGCATGGGCACTGTAGAAAAATGCATGAATAAAAAACGATTTGCTTTGCTTAATTATAGATCCGGATGCTCCAAGTCGCAATAATGCAGTATATCGTTCTTGGCGACACTATGTTGTCGCCAATATTGTTGGCTCAAACATGTCTACAGGAACAATACTTTCGTCATATATAGGTCCCGAACCGCCCGTCAAAACAGGTGTTGAATTGCGCCTAACATTCCGCATTACAATTTGTGAAATCAACAGGCCTCCACCGCTACGCTTTTCTCGTCTACAAACAAGCAGGACTAGTTCACGCACCTCCAGTAGAAGACTTTACGGCACGTCAGTCTTGGAACGTTAGCCAGTGGGCTCTTGATAACAAATTGGGCGATCCTGTAGCTGGCAACTTCTTTCAGGTAATTGCACGACAATATCTGGGGTAGTGTACCACGACCAGTCTCCTATCGGTTACTGAATTTAACCGATATTATTATTTTTTAACCGTAACCGATATATAGCCGACCAATATTCAAACGAAAGTAACTGTCGTAGTCGAAGTAACTGAGCAGAAACTGTATAGTAACCCGTTAAAATTTCAGTACCCGAATGTAATTTAAAATTAATTCGGTATCCTAGAAACCCGGTTACCGAACTGTAACATAACCGAATTAAATCTGGGTAACCGTCGGGAACACTGATTGAACACTGATTACGAAGATCGGACGATTGCGCAAGTTTGTGCGCGACTGTTGTATCGTTATTTCGCGCGGGCTATGAAATCAGTGTATATTTTTGATTTTCGACTTTTAATTCGTTAGCAGCAGACATAGCCAAGCTTCGGCAGTTGGGGGATATGGAGGAAATTTTTGCCATCTGGGGGATATCCCTCCCAGGGACCATTTTTTAGCTCGCCGCGAAACGGCGAAATTTTTTTTATTACGTCAGGAGCACGTTTTCACTACTTCCATCCCCCGCCACTTTTTCATTTTGGGACTCAGACCCCTTGGGTGGATGTCCCCCCATCCCCCGTGTTCATGTTTGGTTAGCAGAATCTGAAGATTGAAAAACATTAATATTAACAGTACAACGATAACATTGGGTAACAGCTGGGGTCGATACTCGATGATTACGTATTTTAAGAAATAGTAGCCCTGGAATACCAGCAGATTGTAGGACATTTCATCACGGGCGCTTCATCGCGGTTCATTTCAACCTCCTCAGGAGCACAGTTGTGTTTTCGACAAAAAAGAAACTCAATTCTGTTAACTGAAGTCATTTATCACAAAAATAGCTAAGTTAAAAACTGGATTTAACTGGGTTAAAAAACTAGATTTTTTTAAAACTCAGTTAGGTAACTGGGTACAACAGTGCTCCTGATACAATTTAAAGTATAAGCAAAGTAAACAATTGGCGTTTTATGGACAGAATATGAGCAATATCGCTTAAACTGAAGTAGTGGACGAACATTAAGACAAAGAAGTGTGTGCGTGCATCAGATACGGTAGAAAAAAGCAGCCCATGGGAAATTTAAAAAAAATACGGCGTAAGCTGTTGTACAAGCTTTTTATAAATGCGAATGCAGCATGCATGAAACAAAATTGAAGTATACCTGACGATCACTGTAAAAAGCTTTCACCCAAATGGATAAAAAATGTTGCCAGATTTATTATTCACCGCTGGATCTGCAATTGTAGCAAAAACTCTTGCACGCAGTGACATCTTGAATAAATTTTGTTCTTAATGGGTCCGTAGCTTAAAAGGGATAGTGTAGTGAAAAGAAAAAACTTGATGGTTTTAGACAAATAAAAGGATGCAGATTCCGAAAACTAATTTTATTTTTACAATTCAGCTCTGTTTTTACAGTATTAATATTTAAAGCTTGAATTTGCGCATTGCCTGGTCGTGAGCTTGAACTGATACAAATTGCCCTATGGTTCAATTAAGGAGGATTACTGTAACCATTGAGCAATATGTATCAGATCAAGCTTAAGACAAGGCATTGCGCAAATTCAAGCTTTAAATATTAATACTGTAAAAACAGAGCTGAATTGTGAAAAATAAATTTTTTTTCGGAATTTACATACTTTTATTTGTCATACCATCAAGTTTTTTTTCACTACACTATCCCTTTAAGCAGCATTACAAAGCATTTTTCTGTACTTTTTCTTTCAGTGTCGCAATGCAGATGACCAATTTGGTCGATGTGCTTCACTTTCTTTCAGTCTTACGCTTGGCTTTGTGATCGTTTGCATTTTTTGTTTGTTTTAAGTCCAATGTACCACGAAAGTTCATCGAAAGGTTTCTCAATGTAGAATTAACCTCAATACAAATGGCTTTGTTCACTTATATGTATATGTTCTTCAAGTAATGAAGTTGTCTACGGTTCGACATACAGTAAGTAGAACCCGGATGTAAGAGCAGGCGCTTTGGTTCCCGTTCTATACTACAGCTATACCATTTGACCCCGGATGTAAGAGCACCACAGATATAAGAGCAGTTTTTCGATTTTTCCTGCCAGCTCTTACATCCGGGTTCGACTGTAATACCAAAATATCATATCAATGAAATGGAACATATTTTGTGTACAAGCAGCAAGTAAAATTTTTTATTTATTTATTTCTCGACTTTGCAAATTCATTTCATTTAAACAATTGTTATCCGTGAAGAAGAAAATAAAAACTCGAGAGTCGCTGAATATTAGTTCTTCGGAGCCAAATAGTAGCTTTTCAGAGCCGCCAGAAGACGGCCAGTCTGAATAATTGACGTTTTTCAAAATTTAATCTTGATATTTAACGAAAAAATATCCAGTTTTCCGAAATAAAATTTTCTCAACGGGCCAGACCTGGGCGTGGGGGGGGGGGGTACTTACCCCCCCCCCCGCCCGGGTTG
>JAQGAX010001781.1:0-10261 GCA_034698105.1 Plectus exinocaudatus | reverse complement strand
ATATCGATATCGATATTGCATTTTGATCGATATATCGGATATCGAACGATATCGATATCGATATCGTGACATGCCTAAATGGAACCTTCAGCCAGATACCTCAATAGAGCTAGCGCATGCATGTAACACAGGCTAAGAAAGCTGTCGGATAAGCAAGCGAGTGCATCACTAGCAAGAACGTTGTACAAACTTCCTTTTTGAGGCTAAAAGAGCACAGATATCATAACCCTCGCTGGTGCCAGAACTATTCTACGTCAGAGAGAAGGGGGATACGAGAGAGCACATCAGACCTGGGCGTCGGGTACCAGAGGTGGGCACGGTCTGGCGGCTGGGGGGTTGCAATTTTGTTTTTTTGGGGGACTGCGAAACCCCCCACCGTACAAAACAAAATATTTCTGGGGGTTGCGCCAAAAATACGGGGGTTACAGAGACCTCTGGGGGGGGTTTGCGCAACCCCCGCAACCCCCACCGCCCGTCTATCGGGTACCCTTCCTCCAGCCGCCGACTGGTGCCCACCACTGAAGTACATGCACATAACCACCGGTTTATGCTGTCGCCCCCTTAGCGTTTTTTGAAATGTCCAGCGACGACGAGTAATTGGAAGCAAGGGTAAGAAGTGTTGATAGTGTTCATGACTTTCCTTCAGTCTACTCCCCCCACTCAGTCCACCTGCAAACGTGTGCGATAAGTGAAACCAGCGCTTAAATAAGTAGATGTCGGCTGCGACCAGGGCCGCTTCATGGGTGTTGGGGGCCCGAGGCACAAGTGACTACTGGGGCCCCCTTCCAAAATTAAACTCATGGTTGAAGGTAAAGTACACGCAATATGGAGGTTACTCCCAAACTCAAGGTTCATTTAATCCAGTTTGGGGGTAAAGATATATTATACTCCCGTACCAGAAGTAGAAAAAGCAAGGTATAATCGTTATAATCCTGATCCCCATCACGGCTGGGGGGTCTGGGGGCGCGCTGAAGCGCCCCTCAGCGGGGTCCGGGGCAGAGCCCCGGAAAATTTTTGAGAAATTTGAGAAAAGTAAATAGTGAAAATCAGTACATTTTTCAGCATTAATTAGCTCTAAAGTAGGACATTGGAACATAGGAAGGGTCCACGCCATGGTCTGTGAAATTGCTCTCACTGTGATAAAGAAATTGCCATCGCAGCATTTAACCTTCCAAACAGAACGCAATCAGGGGCTGTATCCTTGGTATCAAATTGCGCGCCACGCGCGCGAGTGGTACAGTACTGAATGAGGCATCAGGACATAAATATGAGTGCTTGGGTAGACGCCCAATGTCTACTGTATCAAGTCACATCGCTGTAAACTTCAGTATTTTTATAAGTTTACAAAAAATTTCATTGTAACCATGTACTTCTGACTATCAAAATTTTAAAAAATTATTCCCACGAAAAGCTCAAAAAAAGATTTGAGAAAATGTTGCTCGTTCTTGATTACTTCCCCATGTGTGATGAAGTCAATCCTAGAAAGGGACCTAAATAACAACAAAGTTACAATCATCTTAGCCTCCTCATAGTGTTCATGTCTGGGCGACTCTGGGCGTTAATGCCTACCAACTTGCAGTTCTGCCGCAAGACGTCCGTTGTGTCGCCCGAGACGTCCGTCGCGTCGTCCGAGACGCCCGAGACGTCGCCTGAAACGTCCGAGACGTCCGTCGCGTCGTCCGAGACGTCGCCTGAAACGTCCGAGACGTCCGTCGCATCTTCCGAGACAGCAGAGTGCCTATTAAGGTGTGTCATATTAAAGTTCAATGTGGGGTGATGCCTAATGCATCAAGGAAGCATGCCAAATTAATTTAATTGGTTATCTTGATGGTGGACGAATTTTAAATTTGCGGAGCGGTTGTTTTTGTTGTAAACAAATGAACGACTGACATGTTTTGAGAGAACCGAATGAGATGTAGATTTGGCAGGATTGAGGTAGATTTTTTTCTTTGCTACTTGCGCTGCTCATTCGCTGGTCCCCTAAATCGTCTTGCTCGTTTGCTCTACCTCTACTCGCTATTATTTACATGTGCGTTATTATTCGCCGCGGAATGAATATTTCGCGGCGAATAATAGCGCAACGAAGCGTAAAAAATAACGAAAATCATGATGATGTGGCCATATCGTAAATGAGCACTGTTTAACATGTAAACGAGCATTGCTTAAAACTGTAACATTTAAGGTGAGCGACGATGGACTGGGACAACGAGGATGTCGTGTGGGCTATGGATGACTATCGGGAGAAGAAGGGCGGAGGTCTCAAGGACTTGAAGGCGACGCTGGAAGGCATCACGGGTGCTGCAGTGAGCAGGATGACCCTGAGCCGACGGCTGAGAGGGATCAGCACAAACAGCAGTGGTGGCCGACCAAGGAAGCGGGTGCTCATCGATAGCAGTAACTTGGTGCAGGTTAGTTGTCTGATAGATGAATTGATAAAAATGTAAATCATTTTTTGTTCTGTTACTGTAGCAAACACTTGGCATTGAACGATGATTCTGTTTGCTTGCTTACTTATCACATGCTGCTTTTTTCTTTTCTTTTCGTAGCCTGCTTTGCTTTATTAGGTTAGCATGTCTTCGCCATCCCCTGCTCTGCCCCCTGCTTTGCCGAATACGCCAGTTCCGGATTCGCGAAGTACACTGTTTCCGGTTTTGCAGAAAGCCATTTTGCGGGACTGGTTTGCGTCTAACTGCTTATTTTTCTTTGCATGCTGTGTTACTTTTGCACATCCTTCACATGTCCCTCACTGTGGACTCCACTGTGAATTGAACTTGATTGAATCGCACTTAACAATTAAGAGCTAAATTTCAGTCTGAGCGAGTTTATGTAAAAGTGAAAAGTTTCAGGGAAGTTGTGCAATTGTATTAAGTTTCAGTTCCATTGTACTAACTTCCCTGGAGATCAAATTTATTGCTCCCCTAATAATACCGAACGTTGCAGACAAGAAACAACCGATGGGTTGTCGAGTCGGCTGGCGAGCACGATTCTGACAGTAAATGTAGGTCTTGGATTTGTCCGCCAATACTGCTTGACGAATACGAGCAAGGATGGCGCAACAAAATATTACCGCTGCTTGACTTGCTATTCGATTCATCGTCAATCAAAGACGTTCTTCGTTCTTCCCAAAGTCACAGTTCGGAATGGAATTGTGCCAGCCGAACAACCAGCACATCATCATGACTGCCCACCACTCCAAGAAGTGAAGGCCCTGACCACTGAGATCGACAGACGGTGCAGACTGGAAGTGCGCGATGGTCACTTTGCTCCCAGGGAAGTATACAACAAGGTATGCAAATATTGGAAAATGACAAATAGTTGGCATAGCATGAGTGGTTGTTTAAGGGACATGAGCAAGCTCTGCGCCTGTCTGAGCTGCTTGGTGCTGCTCGTTCACCGAACAGCCTAGCCGTGCGTTTTCCTGACTGGTCTGCTGTGCGGCGGCAGTTCGGACGTCATCATCAAGGGGTGAAACCACGCATCAGCGATGGCTATAGTCTGCCGCCCATCTACCGTGTAACGTTACTGGGCAGAATTACAGGCGATAATGAGCGGTACTTGATTAACTAACTAATGATTAACTAGTAACTAACGAGATTGTTAACTTTTGCAGATGGCTGTTAGAAAGCTGTGGGGCGGAGAAGGTGATCATCTTCGCGGCCGACAGCGAGCTTCTCATGGCGGCTCAATGTGACACGGTAGTCGGTGACGCGACGTTTGCAACCAGCCCCAAAGGGTTTCGCCAGCTTTATACGCTGCACGCAAAGGTTCAGTTAACTGCGAGTCACTCAGCATTATCAGTAACACATACCTTATATTTCAGTTCGTCAACTCAGCCGGATGCAGCGAATGGATTGCAGTGGCATTTGCGCTTATGGAAACGAAATCTCGATCTGCGTACGAAACAGTATTCGGTGCTCTGAAAACGAAATGGACTGCACTTGGCTGTCCTCCGCGATTCACAAAGTTCCTGACCGACTTCGAAAGAGGGGAAATGGACGCGATTGCCAGTGTCTTTGGACATGAGAAGGTAGCACTATTCATTATGTCATGATATACCTTTAAACGTCATCTCCTTTTCCAGGTCAGAGGATGTACATTTCATCAGACCCAAGCAATTCTCCGCCAAGTGCGGCGAAAAGGCCTGCTCACCTACTACAACGGCAGTTTTGGAATTCGAAATGTCATCTGGGTATGGGTTCGTCGAATCTGCGCGCTACCATTTTTGCCACCCAGTTCGTACTTTTATTATTACATTGCTTAAATGGTGAATTACATTAGCTGTTTGGTTTTTAGACGTCGCGCGTTCCGTTTGGGAGCTGTGCCTTTGCCGTCCACCCACCCCTCCGGTTGGTTGGGTGGTGCCGAAGGGCTTTAGCAATTGGCCCGTAGCTGAGCTGCAGGTGTTTGCTGACTATGTAAGCGACTACTGGTTCGGTGAGATGCCGCTCGACTACTGGAACCATTGGACCAGTGAAACAGACCGAACAACAAACGCCACTGAATCTTTTCATTCCGTTCTTTCGAAGTTAGTTATTTGTTGTTTATCGTGTGAGTGTGAGATCAATGTAATGATTACAGGCAGAGCTCAGCACTTAAGAAACCGTCGTTGACTAATTTCTTCCCGTGGTTGCAAAAGCTGCATGCTCGGCTGCAAACGAGACTAATGCAACTGCAAGGCGGCGCCAAAACGCGGCGCAGGGACAAGCGATATTTGAAAATTGACGCGAACCTCTCCCAATTCAAATGCGACTTGAAGGTAATAATTAGCTTCATGTGCCCATCTGGAGGCTGGATCCAAACCCCCCCCCCACATTATGTTCTTCACGTTAATGGCATCAGAGGAGGGCACCGGCTTGGGCGGGTGGGGTTGTATTACCCCCACAGTTATACTAGGATGCAGTATCGTATTGATACGAAACACTCTTTTTGCTTCCTAAACTCATGAACTATATTTGCAGGAGCAGTTTGTGCAGCACACCGACTTAAGCAGTCGCGTTCAGCTAAGCAAGCAGTATCTTCACGATGCGCATATCGGCTGCCTGACGTTAAGAATTGCGGACTGAAAACACGGAAATCGTCGCGCTGCGCGCTCGGAAAAGTCATTCTTGGCAGTGCGTTGCATTTCTTTGTCATCTTATTAATGACTTCACACTGACAACTCTTTGCAGACGCGCAGATGTTCCTGAAACCAATTCGACCAACGAAACGCAAGCAGCCAGTCAAAAGCAGCCTGAAGCAGCCAGTCAAAAGACAACGTCAAAAACGACCAGCGAAAGGCGTCAAAGTACGCTATGAAATCAAGCAACCAGTCGAAGGCGTCCCCGTCAAGGCGATCCCGTTCACCACCGTCACCCCGCTCAGCAACGGCAAGGTGTTCCCGTTCAGCAGCAGCAGCGTCAAAGCGTCCGACGTCCACATCGTGAAGGACCTCGAAACACTGAACGGCTGCGAGTGGCTCGATGATGCAGTAAAATATCTTACTTAATGATAATGTCTATAATATTCTTTCTCTTGCAGGTAATCAATGCTTATTTCTCTCTGATCGCTATTCGCTCCGCCGAGAACGGCTACTTGCGCGTCCATTCGTTCAAGACGCAGTTTTATGTTGCACTGAGTGGTCACGGTCATGCTGGCGTGTCAACGTGGACAAAGGGCGTCGATGTGTTCACCCAAAGATATTCTCTTCTTCCCCCTGAACGTCAATAATAACCATTGGACACTCGTTGTACGCTTTCCACTTTCGTTTTACTCTTATCCTTTCCAATTTAGGTCGTTGACATGCGTCTTCAGCGAATTTCTTACCTAAACTCAACCGGTGCTGTTGGCGACCTACATATGACCAGAATCTGGTTTCTCATTTCGTTAATACTTTCGTGTATTTCATGTAATTTGCATTTCAGGCAGTATCTGGAAGCTGAACGAGTTGTGAAGAAGGGAACCATCGACGTCGGTGCGTTCACCTTCATCAACGAGACAGTATTGCTTCTCGCATTCGCACATATAGAACAATTTTCATTGTATGCCGTTATAGCTCCTGCCAAGGCAGTATAATGGCTTCGACTGCGGAGTCTTCGTTAGTCAATACGCAGAACACATTGCGCGCCGTGCGCAGCTTTTGTTTACCGAGGTTCACATTGTTTATTATTTTTGAGCCCATTTTTAATTGTTTCAGGCCGACATGCCCGAATTTCGTCTTCAAATGCGCCAAGAAATCGTACGGAGTCGCTTGCAACACTATTAGTTCACTCTGATTGCAATTCTGCGTGTGCATAATGTTGTTGGCTTTTCTCTCTACCAAACCGTCTTATTTACGTCAATCGTCAAATGTTCACGTTGCAATCCTGTTGTTATAAAATCTGCTTCGAAATTTAACTACTTTTTCACTACTGCAGACATGAACACATTTAAGCACCTGTGGCAGTACGTTTTGGTACGAGCAGAATATGACTATGAGAACGGTAATGCACGCCAAACACTTGTGCTCTTAGACTGGCTTGTTTGTGCTGTATCGCATGTTTGCGATTGATCCTGTCAGGTTTCTCAGGAATAGAGCAGATGAAATTCTGCGTAACGAAGGGGCATCAGCTTACACTGCATCCTATCGAGATCCTGTAAGTAATGAGTAGGGTCTAACAGACCAAATGCTCATGGCTTCGGTACAACTGGCATTGACTATGCCCAGTGAGTGCAACTATCACAGTCGTGCGCAGGAAGTTTTTGGGGGCGTACCCCTCCCGTTTTCGGTCGCCAAAAACAAGGCGGAACGGTCCCCCTTATCATGTTTTGAAAACGCCCCCTCGGTTCGTCGAGTCTGCGCACGCCACTGATCACACTGGTTGAGTTCAAATATAAACTGAAGCAGAACAGGCAGAGCGGTGCCAAACGTTATGCTGACTGTGCTGAAGCACAGGGGCGCCTGGCAACGGCCAGTAGTAAGAGGGCGCCAAGAGGCACCCCGCTAATAGGGGTACCTGTGAGGCTAATACAATAGGGATGTCATGCCGAAGAGGGCGCAACAGTCAATCACGGGGACGTCCCGGTAGCATGGCACGTATCATTATTCTACTTATTTATCTGAGGGTACTGAATTGTACGGCATCTGTAGCAATTGCTCTAGTGCGGCAATTTATCACCCTCAGATATAGCCACGAGGGGGGTCGGGCAGGACTGGATCATGAGGGTGGGGGCGGCCAAAGTTAGACCGAACACCCTCTCGGGACCCTTCCAGTGTCACTGACGACCCGGGACCCCTATCGTGGCCTAGTTGGTCTAGTCGATAATCCGGCTCTGGCTATGGGGGGTGCATCATCCCCCAGGCACCGAAATAACTTGAACTGAAAAAGTCTGGGGGGATGATCCCTGTGAAGGACAGTGCCTATTATTTAGATCCAAGTAAGTTAAGCCCCATCAATCACTTTTGACCCTAAGACATGCGCAGGGCCGTGTCATGCCCCTAGGGTGTCCTTGTGCTTCACTTTTGCGCCCTCTTTGACATGGTGCCCCTTTTGCATTAGCTTAGCTCCTCTCGATATCCCCTTTATTACAGGCCGTTGTTCGGCGCCCGCGTACCTCAGTAGAGTCAGCAACTATAACTTCTACAACTTCTATAACTGTGATCCAGTCTTGAGTTGGACAGTGCCGAAACCTATTAGTGATCTTCAATGAAAGTTTCATGATGGCGCTAATATCATATCAGTAACCAGTTTCCTCGAAATCTCATGTCCACTGTTATTCTGGCCGGCATGGGTTGCCGCCCAAAAGCTCCAGCACGGGCCCGTAAAGCATAGGACACTTTGGTTGAGCGTGTATCTTTCGCCCGCCGCCCGCATCAGCCACTTCACACATATGCCAACGGCTGATTGAACAAGACTGGTTCAACTGGCGACCGGTTACCGATGGGTGAACGATAAAGAATGACCTCAGCAGAATAAGCGAACACCAGGACAAGCTCGTGCCAGCGATTAATCTGCTGATGGTGGGCACACCGAGGGGTGCCGTCCTTTTTTGCGCGCAGCGGCGCGACTGACAGCAGAGCCGGGGCCCCCACATTCTGTGGCTGTTGCCAGTGGCCGTCGGCCGACCACCTTGCTGCTTGATGGTAGACCAGACTGCCGTCGCGTTGCTACGCGCAAAAAAGGATGGCGCCACTCGGTGCGCCCGCCGTAATCAGCAGACTAATCGCCGGCACGAGCTTCTTCTGGTGTCCGCTTGTTTCCTTCTTCGGTTTCATTTCAATGAAGTGTCAAGCTTTGATGGCACTTTTATAGGAAAGACGCTTTTCGTCGTAAAGTAACTTACTGGTCCAGTTACGTCAGGACGGTGTCATGAGTCTTGTGCCTCCGAGGCTCAGCTTTGGCACCCTTTCTGGTGTGACGCCCTTGTGTGCCAATAATGCGAGGGACAGGGGCGTGTACAAGCCCCTTGGACCATGTGGGCTCACGCGTTACGTGCAATCCCATCGGATTGCCGCATTACCCCCAGCGTCTGGTCGAAGGTTATTGGGGGTAATATTATCTTCTCGCCGAAAAAGTCTCCGTAATAATGCCTCCCCCACCGCTGACCCGTGGACATGTCTGATTACATTGTTACAATAAATGTAAGAACTTAACAGACACCATTATCCTATCTGCAGAGGTGGGCACCTCCCACAGGCCTGGGGTGGGCAGGGCCAGTGGAGTTCTAGTGGACACCATAGTTCCCCCTAACGCCGCATCCGTGGTAGGAGAAGCAGGCATGGTGACAGCAGCAGGACCAGAGGATCGGGGGGACCCGACTGCTTGCTTACAGGCAACGGCCTGTAAGCAAGCAGTCTCACGAGGGACTCTTTCAGTACTGTGCGGAGCCCCCTAAGATCCCTTGAGGGCTCTTTGTATTGAGGGAACGCCTATCGGTGCACCCTTAAGCACTAACCGTTTTCAGGTGTCTCTGTGTTTCACTACAATTAGCACAACCGAAGGCACGGCACTGGATGGGGTGCACATTGATCATGACAGCGGGGGGTTGTGCAATCCCCACCAACACCTCCCAAATTTCCTTTTGCAACTTCCTCCCCTGCCACTGAATGATGCGCACCTTTGGGTACACATGAACAGCCACAATCTGCTATTTGTATGTTACACACTGGAGGATGAAAATGGAAGTTTTTCATCAAAAATCTTGAACGCCGCTATTCCCCACCTCATGTGGCACGCTTGAAGGGAGTGAGCTTTGTTGAGTGAGAGGCTATATTTAGGGCACATGGAAAGGCAGTGATAACTGAGGGACGTCATCTTCACCCATTTCCGCCCATCTCCCTTACGCCCCCATCGCTCTTTCTTAACCCTAACCCTATTAGTTCATTCACTGTCTATCCGTCACCCCTTCGGTGTGGGTTTGCTAAAGCTGAGCTGGCCCCACCCTGACGTCCGCTATGGGGGAAGGTCTTGAGCACTGGAGAAGATTTGTGCCCACCTACGGCCTCCTAGCCTACGCACAGCCTACGAAAATATTGTGTTCTCATGTACCCTCCTCTGTTTGTCCGAAATAAAATCCGCTAAATCAGCGGCTTCCACGCTTATATTCTCAAACGATCGTAGGCTAGTAAGCTCGTAGGTTGCTAAGTTCGCAGGTTAGTAGGTTCGTAAGTTCGTGGTTTAGTAGGCTCCTATGTTCGTATGATCGTAGGGGTTGTTTCGTAGGTTCAGAGGTTCGTATGCTCATCGGAACTCGTACGCTCGTAGGAGCTCGTTCGCGGGCTGGCAGGATTCGTTCATAGGTTCGCTGGTCGTCAGGTTCACGGAATAATTCCCTCCCCATGGGCATGAGCGGGTGGAGACTGAGGGTATAAGCTGGGCCGTGCATTCGTTGGAGCCATGGTTCCAGGGCGCAGGGCGTCGCGTAGCATAAAAGGGGGGGGCGCCAAGGGGGCGCCGAACGGGTTTCGATGGGCGCCGCGGCTCCAGGGCGCCTTGACCCCATGGCACGGCCCTCGGTATAAGACTGACATTTATACGCTGCATGCTTGTTCGTCAGTACCTTGGCTCAGTTACCAAAATATTTTTAAACAATTGCAAGTCTACCCCCACCCCACCACCGCATCAGTAGGCAACAAGTCTGCAGCATTCAATACCTCCGCCTCCATAAGAGTGAGCATCGCAGAGGTCGGCATTGTGCTCTGGGCTCGTTCGTAGGCTTAGGCTTAGGCTTCACGGCCGCTCAACTAAGTACTGACACACGGGAAAAGTTTGATGACTCAGCCAACGAGGGTCTTTTCTATGGCAAC
>JAQGAX010001780.1:0-10262 GCA_034698105.1 Plectus exinocaudatus | reverse complement strand
TCGATCAAATCGATCGAACTGTTCCGGGGTGGCCGATATACAATTATAGATGCGTCGGTACTCTAATTTGGCAATCGCTATCGGGATTTGATATTTTCAAATTTCATTTAATCGATACTGTATCGATAATGGGTATAAATACGAAATATCGATTAAAATACTGTATTTCGGTTACGGTATACAGTATTTCAGTGTCAAAATTACTGTAATCGGTATCGGTATTTTCATCGATACTGGAAAACAGAATCGGTACGGTATCGATATACCGACCACATCTATACGATATATGCGACTTTCACTGTAGTTATTTTAGAGTGGCGATGGTTTTGACGATGATGATTGAGTACTGGGGCGTGCGGGTTGCAAAACGATCGTGCTGTGCCATCTTGAACTGTACTGTACATAGTTTACCTCTATTTTTCTCTGAGATATGCGACAAAAATTCGAAGATGTGAACTAGACTCGTCCATTGGTGTGATTTTCTTTAAGACGAGTTTCTGGTTACTGTATCTATCCTACCGGTTTTGTCCCCATCTCTTTTTTGTACTTTTTATGGCCGAGCCGACTGTATCTATCGAAAGTTTTCTTTCAGTTCTCTGATCTTTTTTTCGTACTGTTTGTACTGTGAATTTTGTACTATTCTGGTTTCTTTTCTGTCGTCAATTTTATACCGTAACCTTGCGATCTGGTTATTGTGTGGAATTGTAGAGGAATGTCTTGTTGATGAGCAACTCAACTGTGAATACTTATTTGAATAAATTAGTGCACTACTGTCGCAGAACTATGAAATTGATGAATTTTGCCAACGCGGCGGCCGGCCGCATTTGAATGCCACACTGGTTAGTAGTGACTTCATATTATCAATATCTGTTAGTTATAATATGACTAACAGTCGATAGCTAAAAAACTAACAGCAGAGCCGCCGTATACTTTTCAGCTTTACTCTGAAACCAGAAACACACATCGCTCGAAAGCTCAATCCTTGAATATTTTATAGGAAACGCAGTCGCAATTCTGGATCAGACGCCTTTACGAATGGCCCAGCCCAAAAGAGCTGCCTGCCACGCGATTGGTCAGTAATCCAATCAATGATGGAAGAGATTGTGATGCTTAGAATTGCACGAATGACGACTGGCTGAAGGCTGGCTGGCTGGCGGGCCGGATTAGAGCCGGCGAGTTGCCTGGCGGGGGGGGGGGCGGCGGGCGTTTATCCCTGAACGCCCCGAAGCAAGCCTATTCATAGGCAAAGATGTCAACTGCAGTGGAGGAGTAAATTAAATCAAATAAATATTTTGCTCGTCTCCTTAACTGATAGTAAGCCACAGCAAACTTAAATTTTATTTCCAGACGTAAACAAATATCGATTGCAAATCAATTCTGCTGCACACGATCGGTCAATTTCTTTATTCTGCGATAGCGGTGCGTTGAGTTACCGTAACCGAATTTATTCGATTACAGCCCCTGGGGTACTATTCGAATAACCTGGTGTATAAATGACAGTACCCTAGCTCCGGGCGCTTGATTTTACGGCGGGTTTGTTGCGCAGATACAGACAGCTTATTACAGCTGCTGCTGTATATCTGTTCATATTTTCGAAAATCCGCCGTCTCCAAGGGCAGTTCTACTGTCGTCTGTACACCAGTTTATTCGAATAGTGCCCTAGGGGTTGTAATCGAATAAATACGCTATTCAAAGCACGTTGCTCGTCGACAGTTGAGTACGTTATGGCATAGTTGAGTTACTCATCAACAGAATACTCCTCTACAATTCATACTATAGCGTGACATCGCAAAAGTTAAGGTAGTGAAATTGATGACGAAAAAGAAATAAGAACAGAACAAAACTCCAACAACTTTATCGAAGAAAAAATGAACATGAACAATCAGGGAATCAAATGAAAAATTGCGATACAATGGGCTCGGCCAAAAATGCATGATGACATAAGAGACACGATCAGCAGGATTGGATGCAGCAAGTGAAAAATTCGTCTTTTTAAAGAAAATCACACAATTCGACGAGTCTAGTCCATATCTTCGTATATTTTTACCATATAAAGTAGCTCAGAAAGGTCTCATTCCTTAAAATGGCCATATTTCAGCCAAAACTAAACGGATGAAAGCGAAATTTAAACTATAGATACCCAATGATATATTCTTTTGTGTTAAAGTTTCATTTTGATTGGCAGCACCAGTTTTTTTCTGTCAATTGGTGTTGCAGATATTTTCATTTCGCGAACGACATGCTCCTTTTGATGCCGACTGACTCCTTATGAGTTCTGATAACTTAATCTTTTGTGTCTCAAATTTAGCGACAGTTTTCACAAGATCATTTAGCGTCAAAATGAGCATTTCGTTCGCGAAATGAAAATATCTGAAACACAAATTGGCATACAAAAGCTCCGGTGCTGCCAATCATAATGAAATTTTAACACATGAAAGAACAAGTTATTGAGTATCTATGGTTAAAATTTTGCTTTGATCCATTTAAACTTGGCTGAAATATAGCCATTTTAAGGAATGAGACATTTTTGAGCCACCCTGTAATCTCAGAGAAAAAAATGAGGAAAATATGTACAGTATAGTTCAAGATGGCAAGGTACGATCATTCTGCAACCCGCATACTCAGTGAATTATCAAAATCGAACTCATTGTCATTCTAAAGAACAGCATTAGTGATGTCTTGCTTCCGCTTTTAGTGCGCTCTCACGCAAAGAAATAGCGCCAAAAGACAGACACATGTAAAGGAAGCATGAAGTCATAAATAATTTCAGCAACAATGAAAGCGGAAGAGTAAAGAATACGGTAATCTCTGTTTCTGATAGAGGATCAACGGCAAGATACTGCAATTTCGTGGTCAACTCGCCCGAATTCCTGAACAGCGCAAAAAAGCTGTTTGAATTAATAGTGGCACAGTGCCACTATTTCTCAAAATACGGTAAATTAGAATTACGGTCAACAATTTTCATTGAAGCGAAATCGGGGGAGAGAAGATAAGAATTTGGTGCACAAAAGGCACAAAAAGAGAAATAAGAAGATCGTTATCAGAAAGGCACAGTGGGCATCACTTCGCTCTAATCATCCATCACTTGACAATTAACACTTGCATTCCGAGCCACAAAGAATCGATCTATCATTCAATTTTCAGCTGAATTCGGCGCCCAGACGCCCAGGTATCTGGCTGCCCTCGACAGACGTGTCGTTGTTGTTGCCGGCAGTGTAGGTGAACTGGAAGGTGAAGCTGGCGCTCTCTCCTCGTTCATGCCCTAAAATAGACCACATTGCGAATAGCGCAGTAAATAATAAAATTTGATGTACGCCCATATGCAATTTGGCAGGTCGGACATAAATAGGTCACCTTGCAAAGTTAAACCATTAGGTAAGGGACAGTACCAGGATTCAAAATTGAGGAGGACATAACGACATTTATCAAGGGGGGAATACCCTTTCTCTCTATTCTCGCAGTCTATTTTTGAGGGATACGTGCTCTCCTAGCGTCGCTCCTGGATTCAGTCCCTGTGGCGTGGGTCATCGGGACACAAACCCCCCCCCAAACAAGCCGTGAATTCTTGCAAACTAACAGCAAGCTCATTCATTGCGCCTTCCTTACCTGTTCCACTGACTGCTGTTGCTGTAGCAACTGACTGCTATGGGCTTGAGTCACGGTCAACTTGTTCTGGGCGGCGTCGAGCTGCTGTTCTAAGTCGCCTGTCTCGTGCTTCAGCTCCATCTTCGTCGCGTCAATAGTCTTCTCCTGTCCGGTGCTTTCGTTGATGGCCGCCATCAGATCGTCGATCAGAGGCGCCACTTGCCCATGGGTGGCTGTCAAATCGTTCTTCATAGTCTCGAAGGTATAATTCTGCAACGAAAAAATCATACACCGTCACGTTAGCATACATGTACCTGGGAGGACTTTGGGAGACCTAACTTCCAACCCATGACAAAATACCTTAACCCCCGGGAAATCGGCAGAAAATTGGAAAAATTAGGTAAAAATTGGCGGAATTGATGGACACGTGCTCTCCTATCGCCGCTCCTGGATTCGGTCCCTGTGGCGTGGGTCATCGGGACACATGGCCCGCTAAAGAAGCCATGCATGGATGTATATGCTTGGAGAACAGTGAATTCCCTCCCTTAAACGAGACGCGCGCGAATCCATGTGCAGGACAAAGGACTGGGGTCCCACAGGCGGCAGGGGGCTGTTGTCCTCAATACTTCCCCAGGCGACCTTAATGGGATGCCCTCGTTAAGATTGCAAACCTGGAGGATGATGCTGAAGTTCTCAAGGCTCTGCGTCGTGCGTTCAAGCTGTGCCATGACGCTTACCCTTGTGTACCACAATAAGATAGCTAAATTATCAAAGAATTAATTAAAGACGAAATTATTATTGCTTAGAAAGTAATGCGGATCCAACTGTAAACTATTCGTTTTATTGGAAATGACCCTTCTCCAATATGGAATAACCTACTGGTGCGATATTACGAACTATAAGCAGTCAGTCTGTTATCTCCTTTTAGTATTTGACAGTATTGTCAAATATGTGAATGAAGTAAGCAATGAAGTGAGCAAATAAAATTGTTATTCGCAGCGCATATACCTACATAAGTGATCCTTGGCAACTAAATACGCATTTGACAGTATGACGGTTGAATAACTGCATTCATTCACATTAATTCTCAATTACATTTGAAGCGTTTTACAATTTGAAAATCATCAGTTTAGGCTGCAACGGGTTCATGCTTTCTAAAAAGTCGAGGTCAGGAACAGGGTCAGTTGGGGTAGTAAGTCTGGGGTCAGGGCAGTATTTTCAACAGTTGCAGTATAATCGGGACATCAGTATCAAGTAACTCATCAATCAATTTCAACTCATTAAGGGGCATTTTCAGCAAAATAAGGCACCTTCCACGAATAGGGAAGGGCATAAAATGAAATTAGCTTGGGGGCAGAGTGATTTGCATTCATTTCTATTTCTATTTCATTAATACCTCTCTAAATATAGCGAAGTCCAAAGTAAAGCGCTTTAGGGGCGAGAGTCAAAGGCTGAAAAAGTAATTTAGGGGTACTGTAGTTTCATTTCAATCGAAGTGCTGTCGTTCCTGAGGGACTTTTAATCGCAGAACGTACCTAACAAATTCTCGAATTTCGTAGTGGCATACGATAAGAATCTATCAGTTGTTTTTGGTTATTGCACTAGCAAAAATCTCAAACTTTTTGAAGTACGTTCGACGCCTTAGACTCCATTGGGCAACCGGCAGCTTGTGGCGGATTACGGTATAGTCCTTCCATTTTTGCCAGGTGGGAGCCTGGTGCCTGATGATAACTCACATCCCCTGTGTTCATTATGTCTGGCATGTGTTACGCAACGTATTTTATGAATGAAATGTTATAATCAGATAGAGCTCAGGGATATGTTTCTACATCAACTGCTAATTGTAATGAAACGAAAGAACTGTACCGGTGACGAAAAAGACGAAGAACTGGAGGATGGTCATGTACACGGCGGTCATCTCAAACCATTTATGACACTTTGGATTCACCCATTCGCATAGCGGATCGTTCACGGGATTGCAGCTCACGCAACACCATTTGCAGTTGCAGTCAACGCACTGAAAAATAGAGCGATTAGCTATTCATGTTTCTTTACATGCAAGGTGCTCCATTCGATGACTACCTACCTCTTCGGAATCACCAACAATCTGTTGCGGCTGATTCTGATTCTGCAACAGCGGATGATTCGGGTTCTGCTGGGGTTGATTCTGGTGCTGCAGCGGCTGGTTCTGGTTAGGCCTATTAAGGAAGTTTCCCATGTCTTTCTAACCGTTTTCTTCTCGTCTCGCAGGTTTTGAGAACACAATATTGTCAAAATTTTCCGTTAGGTAAAGAAAAGTTTATTTTGGGGCGAACCGCAAACATATACCCGACGATAGCACCGTATGCGTTTTGGAATCCACTTTGAGACTCGTTGAGTTCAAGTTGTGTCAAGTGCTCAAATTGTGATCATACCTACGGAATGACATTGATGATTGCAGCTGATTGAGCATAAGCTCTCACTCGGACCGGAACGTCTTCCATGTTTTTTCGGGGGGGGGGAGTGCATGCTTTTTCGTGATTGTCAGAATTTCATCGTCTGTTGCACAAAATATGCCAAATTTTTGCCTGCGGCACTATCCTGATTGTACGCTCGTGGCTTATGCAGGGTGACCCATAAGTTCTGGTTTAAAGTTTTTTGGTCATAAGTCAAAAAAGAAGAAGCCGAATCGTTTGAAATTTTAAACGTAGATAAGTGTGCACTTTCTCTATTTGCTGCCAAAATATTATTCAATATGAACGCCTATGGAATCTGTGATTTGCTAGAAACGCTTAGGGGAAAAATGAACTCTGTCACGAAAATCTGAGTCATTTCAATATATGTTGTTTACCGATGAGAAAATTTTTATAATTGAGGAAGTTGCGAACTCCAAAAATTATTGCATTATTGTCATAAGTTCAGCAGTTATCCCTGATCATCTCAGATTCGTGGATAGAACGCATCACGAAACTTTTGTGATGGTTTGGGCTGACGTGACCTGAAATACTTGATTTTTGACCTTTTTGGTGTCAAAATCGGTGCAAAACTATTTTTCACCAATTTTGGACTCAGCACTGAAGAATTGCGGTAAAAATCTAATCAGAAAACAATCGAAGACTTTCCAGTAAAATAGGGCAATTGCTCAGGCTACCTAAATGGAAAATGATTGGCTGCGACAGGAAATTCCTGACTGGGGATCGAACGACGAATTATCTCTATCCTGTGCGCACCTTAATCGTTGGACTTACGCGTCCACTACATCTTGAAGAGAAAGACATGCGGTAAATCCCACCGCAATTTAGTGTCTCAGAAAGCCATCCTTCAGAAGGAATAAAAGAAAATATCTAAGCATGTCTTTCGTGCCAGAGTGCATTTTTCACTTTCGCGTTTTAAGCAAGTCACAGATCTCAGAAGCGATCATATTGAATAATATTTTGGCAGCAAATAGAGAAAGTGTACACTTATCTACGTTTAAAATTTCAAACGATTCGGACTCTTCTTTTTTGAGTTATGACCAAAACACTTTAAACCAAAACTTATGGGTCACCCTGTAGTATCACAAGACCTACTAATGAGAAATGTCCCATTGAATGTATATATGCTTTACCGACATCGGGTCTACGTACTGACAGCGATTGGACATGGTTTCAGTACAACCTAATACGCGACAATTCTTGATATAATCAAAACGCAACAGCGAACGGCGATTGGGAAGCAAATGCTTTTCCTCAACCTCAATGATTACGAAAAACATTCAGAGATTTAGCGACCATGCTGAAAAATGCACAGATTTTCACCATTTGTTGCATAATGTTTCAGAAGTTCCCCGGTCGCTTAAGCGCGCCCAGACCCCCCCCCCAGCCGTGGCTTGAAGGCGCATGGCCGGTCCCCGCCCGGGGGTCATATACCACTACCAAATACTTTCAGTACTAGGCGACCGAAAAAATATGGTCGCCAAAAATACACTTGATATTATTGGATGGTGAAAAAAATTGGCACTAAATGGAATGGACCTCGAGTGTGGGGGTACGTACTCTCCCAGACTGCCGACTTGTACCCCCAGCTTACCGGTGTCCAGGTCTGGGCTAAACCCTCTGGTTACAGGTATGTGGGACTACGTAGTACGTACCCCCAGATGTCGATAAAAGTACAAATCTATACTCCTCTAGCCGCCGATCTGTGCCCAGCTCAGGTAGTACTATTAAAATAGATAGGTACGTACATTCCCTCAAAAATGCAACAGGGAAAATAAGAGAGGGCGTACTTTGAGCAGTTCGCTGATAAAGGTTGTTCATGCTCGCCGATTGAAAATTTGGCTTTGCTGAGGCGCACATTACGATCGAACTCGGTCGACAAAACGCTTCAGTGTCGTTTGCGCCATACGGTGCTCCAATATCCGATATAGAACAAATCATAGTCTGGTTCAGCTACTGCCTACAAAAACGATACTGGATCGACCTTAATAATTATTATACATGGTGGAGCAAAACACAGAGACACTGTTTAAGTTGTCATATTTTTGCGAAATCTGAACAGATCAATATGAAATTTCAAATGTAAGGCCATCAATAGGTTTTTATCATTAAAAAACTTTTTATATAGATTGGTTTACTGTCACTGTTTTCTGAAAATTCTAGTCAAACAAATATTTACTATCGCGTAATGTAGAAATGCTCTTCGTTCACCCCCTATATTTTTTCAAATGCTTAGCCGATCGAAGCGTCATTTCGGCTTTTTCTTTTTCGCCGCTTGTAGGCTATGTGCCGTGCAGATATGTGACATCGAGCGACGATTTCTATGATCTCTTTGTGAATAATAAAGTTGGCTATTCAACTGTGCGAGCAAATGTATGGCAAATCATCTCAGCCATTCAATAAGTTCTGCGCCGTTATCCATGTCGAAGCCAAGTAAAGAGATCTGGCTCAAGTCATCTCAAGGCTTTCGGGAGAAATGGCAATTTCTTCATGGGTTACGGTCAGGGCAGGGCCACCGATGGAGCAATTGGAGCCAGAGGTGGGCAGAGGTGGGCATGGTGGGTTGGCCAAGGAGGGTATGGACCAGATTTAGGGAGAGGATAATCCCCTAAAAAAATTTTTGACCCTAAGGGGAAGGCGGATGGAGGTATAAAATTTTTTTCTTTTTTCGCTGCGTATATGTAGTTGGCGATCTAAAAAAAGGTCGCAAAATTTCAGCCGACCAAAACACTGTATTCCCCCTTCTGCGTTAAAAATTTTTCGTCCGCCTAAACTTCGACCCCCTCGGGGATGGAGCCTCTTTGGGGGGACATCCCCAAACTCCCCACGTCTGATTGGAGCCACGGATACCGGGCGCCGGGCGATGCGCAGTAGAAAAGAAGCGCAGAGGCGCCGTAACCCCAGGACGTCATAAGCCCATGGCACGGGCCTAGTCCTAAACTTTTCGCACTGTGTACCCTACACGAGTGCACGGTTGGGAAAGGGTCGTAGATGGTGCTTGTCACCAGACATGGGCACCGGTTTGGGCTTGGGGGTTATGGTCGACTGTCCGGGTGGGTTATATAACCCCCATAACCCCCCCCCCCACGCCCCTGTCTGCTTGTCACCCACCCCAAACTTCTCCTCTCACCATTTACCTCGGATGCTCATACTCCAGCATTGCTTTGTGGGTTCCTACCAGAAGCTTTAGCTTTGTTAATATAATAATTTGACATCGTGCCACTGTAGACCTGTATTTGATTTGACACTGTACACCCGTTTTAAGCAATTCAGTGTAAATATTATGGCATAAAGAAATCGGGATTGAGCCAATACGGAGTAGGCATGATTTATGTACAGTACGCGTCAAAAAAATCTGGAAAAATTTTTATTGTTTTTTCTCAGCAACTATACAATCACTTAAGTTCTAGTTTCATGCACCTGAAAACAAAACTTATGGCCAATAATTCACAGTACCTCCATTATCTCCATCTTCACAAATTATAAGCTACATGCGGTTTTTAATACGTTTTATTAAGTTCCCTAAAACGTCTTCCCCAAACTTCTACCATGTTAATATTACTTTGGTCTTCCAATCATCGATATTTTGAGATATTTCTTTCTCTTTTTGATCTTTAATGATGCCTCAAAAATTTTCAATGGGGCTTAGGTGTGAGCGATATGCCGTTCAGTCAAGAAGTTTAATGTTATGCTGGTCTAGCCAATGTAGGGTTACTGTAGCCGTATGAGGAGGGATATTGTCCTGTGGGGTCTCCAATCTTCACGATATTGATGGTGCCTAAAGCCGAGAAGGCAATCTTGAAGAATATCGTAACAGACCAGAGAATTGATATTCTCTGTGCGTATGGCTTGGGGATCACTCTTCGCACGCTGATTTCACCCTAAACCTGCCGTTGACTAAAACAGCGAAGTCAATCGCTATCTGGCGCTTTATCAGAACCTTTGCGGTATTGAAAGCTCATTGGGATGTTCGAGATGGTAGACCGAGAGATACCTGTTCTATGATGCAAATTTGGTGCTGACTGAATGCTGCTTTCATAAAGAAGTTGAAGACGTTTTCTATTCTTGAAAACAGCCTTGAAAGCGAAATATATGAAGAAACCTCTGAGTTTCTATACCCGATTTCTCACATAACCCATTTCATGGGATATCATGTGACTTATCGGACTATCAGATGCCCACATTATATCTATTTTCAAATTGGATCACTTGGCGCTATCTTTG
>JAQGAX010001779.1:0-10264 GCA_034698105.1 Plectus exinocaudatus | reverse complement strand
ACCTTGGGGACCCAACCCACCAAGTGCACTTCTGTCCTACCGACAATGAACATATCATTTTCCAGATAAAGGTCCTTTTATCATTAGGGAACAACCAAAGGTACAAAAGGAAGGGGCAACGCCCGCCATTTTTAAAGATAAGGGTTCCCCTTTATCATAATTTTGCCATGGCCGCAGGGCAGTCTAAAACCCGATGATCCGGTTGTACCGGCACCTCAGGTATTGTGATGATTGTGATGATCTTAGTTTCCAGCCCAATTTTCGGCCTCTGAAAAACACTGTACTCCCCCCTTCTCATTGAATTTTTTTTCGTAACCCCAACCCATTTTTCCAAATCCTATCGGACCCCTTGGGGGTTATATAACCCCCATGACCCCCACGCCCAAATCTGCCCCAACATCAAAGTACCTGGAGGTGTGAAACCCCTTGGGGCTACATACTCCCATACCCCGGGTCTGCCTTTCGATATTATAGTATTTTAACACACAAATCTCCCACAGAAACCAAGGTAAGATATACCCACGTGTCTTGGGGAACCTACTGATGGGATCCTCTGTAATGGAAGCCTTAACCTTATTCGTTGGGGCCCCTGGGCTCCCTTAAATCAGGACAGGGTCCCCTATACAGCCGTGATCCTTCCGTCCATGACGGAGCATCGACCTTACATCCCCAGACCCTGTGACCATACCTGTAACGGTTGCCCGAGGCTGGGGGGGGGGGGGTGACCCATCCTGGTCTCCCCCGTGGTTACAGGTATGTGTAAGACTTGACCATCTCTGGCAAATTCTAATTTCCTTTCAGGAGCCTCGGCTGCACAATTGTTGAAATGCTTACTGGGCACCCGCCTTACAGTCAGATGATTACGGCAGAATTTATGAAAAATTTTTACGGAAATTCTCTATCATACGACCCAGAAGACTTAATACCAGAAGCGAGCAGCAAAATGAAACAGTTCTTAGCTAAATTATTACAAATTGAGATCGATCTACGATTGCACACTGGTGCAGATGCAACTCAATGGTTTCGCGTAAATTTCAAATCGTAAATGTTTGCAAGCGTTAATTTTACAGTTAAAACTTGCATGCAGTTGACTCTGTATATTTTCCACACGATAAATGCCGCTAAATCCCGATCGAGTAATTTGTTTGGTCCATCATGAGCTATACTCAAGCAAAAATAGTAGCCCACGCACAAAGTAGCCCACGCTCAAAAAAATTTCAGGATCTGAAAATTATGGAAGCTCGCCACTCGCCCAGTTGGAAGCCGATCAGCGTAATTTTTTGGAAATGATTCGCAAATTGTTGTGCAAGCAATGTGCAAAAAATCAGCCCAAACGCATCATCCCCCTGCTCACAAAATGCCATCTACGAGGGTCTCAAAAAAGTCCCTATTTTAAGCGCATTTTCGGGTCCCACCACGAAAGCCAATCAAAGTGGGCGGTCAAACTCCGCCCACAGAATCTTACTGTAAGGGGGCATCCCCCCATAGGGTTGGCCCCGCCCCACGCCTCAGCGCCTTTTGAAAACGAGCCCTGTCTTTTTTTTCTGCGTCACCCTGTACAGTTACAGTCGGTCACACCCAGCTCAGAGCCACACGTATCGTAGTCGTAAGCCCGAGGCGCATCATTGAGGATCAGGCATAAACACATTTTGGAATGGGTGTGGTACGGAATGCGCGCAAATGCGAAATGTTGCGCTGGCCTAAACAAAGACTGACGACGACGTTCTTTGGACTCAGTCCGACCTCGCTCGATTTGTGCTGTCATTCGTGCTTTTCTTGCGAGTTTTCGATTGCTCTTTGCGTTTTCACCCTCCGGTGAGACCTTGTCCAGCCTCTCTCGTGCCGTTTCGCAGTTTTCATCTTTAGGCCAAGCGATCAGGTTGTTTGGTTTCTTTTTTTTGGTTCCCTAATTTGAATTATTTTTTTGGTTAAGTGCACTTTGTGTTAAGTTTCTGTTATATCGTGTATCGGTTTGGTAAAGTTAGATAGCGCAATGTCCCGCTCGCCGTCGCCTCCCCAGCTGTTGCCGATGGAGCCTCCTCCGGTGCTATTGCCGCAAGAACCTTTTGCGCCGGTTCTGCGCCGTTCCGTTCTAGGCCACAGACAGGAGGACTGGCTTCGTGACCGCAGTCAGGAGAATGTGCGTCCACCGGTGGCCGCACATACTCCACTGTCGGACCACTGCCCGCTCAAGAAAAAGACCCACCCGATGCCGGATGGACCGCTCGGTCGCACGCCGTATAGTGGCGTGGAGGGAAGCGGACGACGCGTACGTGACGCCTGTTCGACTCGTTGGCGGAAGACGTCTGACTGTCAAGGTGTTCGGTGGCTGCACCCCGCCTGTCGGTCAGGCCCCGCCGCCGCCGCCGCCGCCGCCATCGAAGGAACGCCTTCTCGTTGGACGCGGATCCGAACGGCCCAAGTCGAATATTAGTTAAACCTGTTTCACGAAGGACCGCTTCACGAAGGACCAATTCTTCCAGTTATTCGTTGAACCTCACATCAGCGATCGGCATAAACTGTACGCCGCTGAGGCGATCGCGTTGGAGTTTGGTGTCGAGATTCTGCGTCTCCCGCCATACCACTGCTTCTTCAACCCGATCGAAATGGCATGGGTCATCGTGAAGCGCATGGTCGCCAAGAAGAACTCCTGTGAGAAGGTCGCTAAGAAGCTGGACCTGGTCAAGGTTCTTCTGCAGTCAGAGATCGCGGGCATGACAGAGAAGCTGTTTGTCAGCTGGGTGCGTCACGCCAAGAAGTTGGAGGAGAAGTATCGGCAGGAAGATGCGCTCAGCCAAGAGCGCGTACAGCCACTGATCATTCCTCTCGAAGACGGCAGCGACAGCGAAAGCGAGAGCGACGACGAAGATCTGCTCAGCAACGATGACGAGACCGAGCTAGTTGTCGACTAGATCGTTGGGCGCATTCATTGGACGAGTTCGGCATTCGTTAGTTGGACCGTCGGCATTTGGCATCGGTCGTCAAGTCAATTGAGAAGTGCGCTGATTCCACTTTTTCATCGTCCACTCATTTGTTCTCTTTCAGACCATTGAGCGAGTTCGACAATCTTTGGTTGGACCGCCGGCATTTGGCACCGGTCGTCAAGTCAATTCAGAGGTACGCCGATATCTGTTATGTCCAGTTTCTTACTGATTGAACGATTTCAGATCATCAGCGGTTTACTTGTGCTTCTAATGCAATTGTGGCGAAGAAACCGTAATTCACGTTTCGTTTCTATTGAACTAGTTTTGTTGCTCGTGCGATCTTTTACTGTTGTCATTGAAAACTTATTCTTTCGCAACGTTGTCATGAGGGAGCTGCTATCTTTCTCGTTCTCTGTCTATAGACAGCCGCTGTGTACATTGACGAGCAAATAATTTTATCGGCTGAAGAATAGACCCCATTTTAGGATGCTTATGCAACACAAGTTTACGATCTATAGTGTGAGTACAGGGCGACACGATATAGTGGGAGACTGCGTCATACAAATTCACAATTTCTCAATTCTCAGCTATCATTTCTTGAAAGGAGGGCAACGATGGAAATGGAATGACAGTGACGCGCAGAATTAAACGAAATGAATCAACAGCATAAAACAGCACTTGGGAAGTGTCTTGTATTGATCTGCGAACGACTCGAAATTACCGAAGTAATAACTGTTTTACGTTGCCAAGGTATTCTAAACGATGTTCAGTGCCAAATAATCCAGGTAAGTATTTAACTTTTATCGTCAACGTAACAACATGCTTTTTAATAAATAGAAACCTGGTAGTATTTCATACGAACAAAACAGAGCGCTTGTATTTACGTTGATCAACAGCGGCTCCAGCAAAGCATTCGAATATTTTATTTCATCATTGAAACATTCTAATCAAGGAACGCTTGCTAGTGAAATCACCGATTACTACTCAAAACTAAAAAGCGAACAAGCAGCGTTCTTGACCAATGCACTTTTGGAACAGAAAAATTATAGAAAACTAGAAAAATTTCAAGTGGCTTCATCTGTTTTACCACATAAAGTAAAAGCATTTGTCGCCCAACGTTTTACTGTTTCTGGTAGAACTTTTAGTTCCGATCGCAATGGTTTCTGCGTTCTGCCGGGAAAACAAATCGGATTGATTTATACGAAGCCAATATATATGCTTGTAAATTTAAGTACTGGAGAAAATACCGAAGTTGAAATGGAAAATCGGATAGACATTGCCCATAATGTTTGCTGTGGTATGCATACACTTGTTCGCAACTCTAAAACTTTCATACTCTCCATAATCATTAACAGCCAAACAAATAAATGTCTGGTGGTCTCTCATGCCCTTGATTCTCATAAAATATCATTTGTTGATGAACAATGCCTCGGCTTTGTCAAAGCATTTCCGCGCAATTGGGCAACAATTCAAGAAAATGAAGCCGGTGACATATATTGCTTCATTGATTTAGCTGACATCGAAATGCAATCAAAAAATAATACAGTTTTCAGCGCAATTAAAATTGTTGTTGATGACAATGGCAAAATATGGTTAAAAATCATGGTCAAAGACGGTATTTTAAATGGACTTTGGTATGCACCTTTTCTGCATATGAACGTATTGTACTGGCTTCCGAAAAATTCGACACGTGACGAAAAATACATTAAATTGTTGCATGTGACCATGGAGGAGAATCCCTCAAATCGCTTTGGCGAAGTCGTCATTCTACCAAATGAAGTTAGATTCGATGCAGAAGGTCATTATCCTTTTAACGAAATGCTCGTGGACGGTTGCCAAAACCCAGTTGTCATAGGTGACAATATTTTCTATTATGTATATTCTGAAGAACATAATGATGGCCAACTGCTATATATCAGTGTTAGTGAAAAACGTTTTCAAATGTTACCGATAGACATGAAAGGCAGCGCAATACAATCCAAAGGCGCAGGACTGACTGCCGCTTCCATTGATAATTTATTTCTGAATGGATTGCCGAGATCTTCTAATACAGGTTATGTGTATCGCATCGAAATCGATGAATTAACGCCATCATTAAAAGACCTGACTGCGAACGATCTAAATTCATTGAACAGCTTGCCTTACGCTGTGCAATACCAAGAGCAATCCTTTTCCGATGGAAACGAAAATTTCGAAGCGAATAGGGTGAGTCTCGTTTTATCAGCGAAAGAAGCTTCTTGAAATTTCATATTTCATTCAATTTGCAAATTCATTTAATTGCAAAATGATGTCTTGAGGGGCATACGAACACAATTATATGAAAGAGGAAGTTTTGGAAACTGATATTTTGCGCAAATTCG
Source organism: Plectus exinocaudatus (assembly GCA_034698105.1). NCBI lineage: Eukaryota > Metazoa > Nematoda > Chromadorea > Plectida > Plectidae > Plectus > Plectus exinocaudatus. Next base: position 4,980 of record JAQGAX010001779.1, on the reverse strand, counting down.
TGCAGATTATACAGTATATTAACATTTTAGTAGGCCTTTCCAAAAACAAAAATTGAGCAAAATATCATTCATGTACAAAAATTTTCTGTTTTTTTACTAAACCATACATTATTCAGAGAAAATCAAATTTTGACGTGCGTTCAAACGAACTCGTCGATTTGTCAAAAGTTCAAGATCAACGGTCAATATCAATACTGCAAAAATCAACTGAAAGTCGAACTGACATATCCAACACGATTGCGAATCAGGCAACGCAAGCGTCTGCATTCAGTTCAACTTCGAAAATGCAGACAATCATTAAGAAGCGCTTAAATGGGTATGATAAGCCAATATGCTCCTGCGTATTACCGAATGAAGGAAATGCACTGAGCCTTGTTCGCCGGGATGAGTACTCTAGCTCGGGCTCTAGTTCGGGTTACACTTCAACAAATTTTGTGCAGATAGAATTATATTCAGGCAAGTATAGCAGAATTATCTATGAAACAGAGAGCTCTAAAGAGATTAATAATGATTACTGCTACATTCACGCAGTGGTTCGTACCTCCAAGACTTTCATACTCTCTTTTCTCTTCGAAGGTTTGACGAAGCAGTGTTTTGTGGTCTCACATTTGATTGGTAATTTCAAAACAACAATCGTTGATGAACACTTTATCGGTGTGGACGGAGATGGATACCGCGCTTGGGCTAATATTCAGGAAAATGAAATTGGAGAAATCTATTGCATCGTTGATTTGGCCGATCTTAATATGGTATCAAAAACAAAAACGCTTTTCCACGCGGTTCAAATCTTTGTTGACGACAGTGGAAAAATTCGTTCAAAAATCTTGGTCAAAAACTGCCCATTAGATGGATTTTGGTATGCACCATTTGTGCACTCAAACGCTTTCTACTGGCTTCCGTTCGATACCCTTCATGCCGGAAGTCTCCTTAAAATTGTATTAAAGGAAGATTCATCGCGCAAAGTAAATGTTATATCAGAGCTCGTTGAAGTTGACGTTGCAACGGACATTCCACCAACCAATTATATGCTCAGAACAGATTGTCAAAACCCGGTTGTAAAGGGTAACAATATTTTTTATTACGCATTTTCATATAAAGAAAATTATGGACAACTGCTACATCTTGATCTTGTTAGCAAATGTTGGCAAACATTGTCGTTAGATATGAAAGATAAAGCAATCCAGTCGCATGGTGCTGGATTGAAAGCCGTACCAAATGGCTGCTTGTTTTTACATGGACACACTCTCAACAAAGAAAATAGTAATGAAGAAAAAGAATACTTATTCGTTTTCGAGATCGATGGATTTCGTTCACAATTGAACAGGAACACACCAGAAACCTCAAAAAACGAGGAACAAAACCCATTGGAAAGCTTGCTGCAAGCTCATCAAAAGACGGATATGTCCACCATTACATACGAAAAATCTGTAATCTTTTTAGTACTAAATATTATTAGTATCAGGAATTGGGATTAAACTTAGCTGAAACGGTGTTCATATGCGATACAACTGCCGACTTTCCAATTCCAACACTTTGGTCAGAGGGGCCGATCTTTAAAATCTCGGTCCTTCACTATTATGTCCTTGAAATCGTAAAGTTTATTTCCACTACACTATCCCTTTAAGAAGAAATACGACTTTTCATTGCGAGTTGAGTCTCACGAGTTTTAAGGATTTATAAAATTACTGATGCTTGTTTTTTCAGTGGGCGCCATCAGAAAATTATGAACAGAAAGAAAAACTTGGTTCTGGAGCATATGGCGTTGTATACAGATGCTGGGACCCAATTGCTCAAAAAATCTTTGTTGCAAAGCACACTCACATTCAGAGCGATCATGTAAGTATCACATATTTTCTCTCTTCTGACTGACTCGCATTCCCCTGATCTCTAAAGTTGGAGAACGTCGCAGAGATCGATGCACGGAGTTGTGAACATACATGAAACAGGTGTCTGGGGTTTCTGCAGTTAAGTATTAAAACAAGAAAAGAATTCTCAGCAAAGTTTTGTTCACAAGTGCACAAAACGGATAAGTGCACAAAATTGTCTTGCTGGATCGATGTACACTTAGACGTATAACGGTTCCGGTTCCGGAACCGTATCGTTGAGAACCGAAACTGGAACCGTATCGAAATGAATCGTATCGTGAGAACCGGAACCGAAAGAACCGTTATTTCTGGAACCTTTACACGTCTATCTATGTACACTTATTCGGTTTCTAGTGTAATGACTTTTTGCCCATCCTGTATTTTTGAGTTAGGTAACGTTTGCACCTAATTTCTCTTTCCCAATTTCAGAATATGGAAATAGCACGAAATGAAGTCAAGCAACTGCAGAATTGCAGGCATCCAAAACTGATCACCTACTTCGGCTGCAAAGTCAAAACAAATGCAATTATAATCTTCATGGAATATATGCCAGTTGGATCACTTTTGCGATATATCACCGAACTTGGTCCGCTTATTGAGCAAGAGGCCGTCAAATACATTGTGCAAATTCTTGAAGGTCTTACCTATATGCACAAGAAAGGAATTGTTCACAGCGATTTAAAATGTATGCATCGTTTGCTTTTGCTAATATCTACACTGGCAGTTTAATAACATTTGAGAATGCGCATGCAGGGGTCGTCGATGGGGAAAGCGGGCAAACTACACCAAAATTTTCTAAAATGTAGATGAGAGTTAAAGATGAGACCCTAATATTTTTTGAAAATTCAACCTAATCGATCGGTTTGTTTCCCACTTCATTCGATCAGTCTTGCGTACGTTCCTGATTTGAAACACTATTTGATTTAAACAGCACACAACCCCTTTTCCTCGCCCACAAATTTCCATAGTAGAGCAAGTAAGCAATATTTAGGGACTTTCAAATTAAGTATCGCTTTTTCGCCCTTTGTTGGCCCCCTGTAATCATACATGTAACAGGTGTCGAAAGATGGAGAGGGTTCAGGAATAAATTAGCATAATCAGGCAAAAAAATGGCCGAAATTTAAAAATTCGAATTTTCTTGTCTGATAAAGCAAATTTTTCAAAATTTCGGCCGATTTCCAGGGGGTTTAGGTTTCTTCACGGATTGGAGGGGTTTCAGGCATTTTTTTCGAGTTGGAAGGGTATAAATTTTAATACAGTACCTCAATTATCGTGTTCAAACACCCCAATTCGCCACTCCAGTGCTCCTTATTTGAAGTTTTTAATTTTAGCACATTCGGTTTTTTACCGTACAGTGGAATCCGGATATAAGAGACCCGGATATATGAGCCATTTTGTGAATTCCCGTTCTCTGTACTATGCTACAACACAGGGGCAGACCCCGCATATAAGAGCAAGGAACCCGGATATAAGAGCAATTTTCAGGCCAAAGACATACTTTTGGTCGAATTTTTGAACTTTTTCCATGTGTAAAAGCTCTAAATTTATTAAATCCAACATCTGTTTACCATTTTATTGCTTTTGAGCATGTTTTAGAAAGCTTACTCCTCGTTTTAAATTTAGATAATAACATTTTGATGTCCATTGGTCGTAGATTCAGTGATTGGTTACACACAAAACATGGACCCCGCATATAAGAGCAACCCGGATATAAGAGCCATTTTTCGATTTCCCGATCATGCTCTTATATCCGGGTTCGACTGTATATCATGACCCTTCAACCTCGTAGTGACCACACTTTATTTCAGGCGACAACCTTCTTCTCGATGGCAAAGGAAACTTAAAAATATGCGATTTTGGTATTGCGATTCAAAAGCGACTAAATACGATGAATCGCTCATACTTTTTTAGCAATGTAAAAGGTGGTGGAACATACCACTGGACAGCGCCTGAAGTGCTGATGCAAACTGCAGGCTGCAGCCGCTCGTCCGATGTTTGGTAACGTTTTTTAGCTATTCGCGATATGCAAAATATAATAAATATTAATTGCTTCCAGGAGTCTTGCCTGCTCTATCGTTGAGATGTTGACAGAAGAGCCGCCATATAGTAAGATGTTACACGCTGAATTCATGGGCAGTCTTTTTGGAAAATCTCTTTCGTACGATCCGGAGCTTCTGACACCCAAAGCAAGCTGCAATATGAAGCGCTTTCTTGCTCAACTATTCAAACTTGATGTCAACGAACGACCAAAACATGCCGACGACGTCGTTTCATTGTTTTCTCAAGAGTTTGATCCATAAGCTGCATTGCAATAGAAAAATTAGTATTGTACAAACTAATACACGATTTCATATGCTTTTTCGACTCACGGGCTCGATACATTCTCAAAAAATTCACCATTCAATTCATCAATCGACACTTCAACCGAAAAAGAAAAACTGTCAAATACATTTCCTACAAATAAGAATGAAAGTGACCAATCAACGACCAACAACTGTTGCCTGAGACTTGCCCTGACGCATTAATACGCGAAAGGAAATAACTCCTTAGCAACGGCGCGGAGGAGGGCTCGTTGCTAGGGTAGAGAAGCTAAGTCGGCCAATCAGTCCTTAGCAACGGCGCGGAGGAGCGCTCGTTGCTATGGAGCTATTTCCTCTCGCGAATGAATGCGATAGCGCTACCTGAGACCTACAGTGAACATCGCTTATAGCGGTAAACGGGGGACCGGCAGATATTGAACGGTATAAGCGAATACCGGTATAAACGATTTTATTAAGCCTGGTAGCATTCCATCTGGGCCGGTCAATCTAGACCGGTATAAGCGATGTTCACTGTATTTTACAAAACTGTCATAATTGTAATTACCAGTTTACAATTATTATTCGCGAGCAATAATCAAGAATTCATATTTGATTATTGTTCGCATATAACAATGGTAATATTGTAATTGCAATTACAGTAGGCTCGTAAAATAGGTCCCTGAATGACGGTTAGTAACAAGCGAACGGCATACTGTAGCTTTACATTGCCGAGGAGAGTGAATGAAAATTGGTATCATAGTGACTTCGCCTTCAAACAACGCGCAACATCTTCGATGTTGCTCTTCGTTTATTAC
>JAQGAX010001778.1:0-10264 GCA_034698105.1 Plectus exinocaudatus | reverse complement strand
CATTGCGACATACCTCGTCATTTTGTTGCAAACAGATATGGAACGAAACAAGGATAGCGACAGATAATCTTACTAACATTCAAATGAAAGGACATGTACCGTTTTGTGATCAAAATACTGTATGTAGCGAAATGTTGCATTGTATTAATTTATCGCATTCACTGTGTTTTTTTGCTTTGGCGTTCAAGATGTCAAAAACTCTCAAATACAAAAGTATTTTAGCCACCTGGCCACCAATAAACTGTACTGGTATATTATAAAACTTTTGAATTAGACACTATTGGAGATGTTGGATACTGATAGTGTAGCTACGTCAGTCGCTGTGTGTTCTAACTGCTGTCATCTAACACGTCACCAATGCATAGTAATTGTTGCGTCAGCTTTGAATTTCTGAGTGGTAGAATAGGACCGACGGACGGACGGATGTCTCGTATGCTTGGTCTCGGTCTCGAAAGATTCTCTTTTTTCGGTCCCCATTAGTGATCAACCTGATGCCATTACTTACAGTTTGCACCAATAAGTTTCTCTCTTACATTATTATTGCGTTGAGTCGTGAAATTTTAATGAGTTCGTCAGCAGGAACATTTAATTGCATGAAACGTCACCTTCACCGAGTAAAGCAAAAATAGAATGCTCGCATGACGGTATGATTGAATAATCATACATGTGTGTGCCCTGGCCTTGGATTCTTGGTCAACAAATAATTTCAATAACCGAAGGATGGATCAAGAAGAATTTTCAATCAATCAAAACGTATTTTTGCTCTTTGACGGCATCATTCAGTCACTGTAGCATATTCGATAAGTAATCAAGGAGCGGTCAGTCCCGAAAATCGATGCTGTGCGAGCGGAAACGACGTCTGCGGAAATATGCCTCGCTTAAGTAAGTGAAACTTTATAATGGAAGAAACCTATAAATGATGGGGAAATAATCGATAAAAAACCGATGAACTGCTGCTCCCTATTTCATTTAGTTATCAATTCTTTTGCACGAATTGTCATTTTGGTAGATTGAATTAAAAATACATAACGAATATAAGACCGAGAATCGATTTCAATAGATTGAAAAGCGCAATTCATTGTTTTAAAATTTCATTAAAGCGTGTCAGTAGTAGCCATGGATAGAATTAGATAACGTATGGGCGACATAGCAATCATTAAAATTGCCGTATTAAAGTGGCTTCGCTGCGCGTAACTCATAAGTCAAATCATCAAACGAATTCATGCGGATTACTGGTAACCGATTCGCAAATAGTTATTTGAACCTAAAAATTCATAGCCCAAGTGATTCCATTCTTTCTTGAAAAACTTATTTAGAAACCCAACAATTTTTTATTTGATATTGTTATTGACTATATAGGGATCAGAACCAAGACTAGAGCAGGCTGCGCACACCGGTGATCCTTGGAAAATGACATTTATCAGTTACGCTATTTACAGATATGGCAAACGATGATGGCCTTCTGGACCGGTTTTGTGATGATAGTTCCATACCAACAGTCAAATATATGCAAAAACATGTCAAGACCAAATTCAGGTAGCATTTTTAATTTTCTATAGCCGGCAAAATGAGTTTTCAATCGTATTGCTATTTTCTTCCCGCTTTTAAAAAGTTTAAAGTGATCTGAAGAACCTCAGCGTTGCTAATATTTGCGTACCCTCATTCAAGCTTTGTCCATACGTAACTTTTAAACATGCAATACCTTCTATTAATTTGTATGAACGGTTCCAAAAGTATTCGCCGCGTCAACGGCGTGGTTGCTAAGTTCATTTCAAATGCCGTCCATTACATATATTGCATCATATCTTTCTGTGATACTCAGCACGATCTGCATTACATCGACGTGCAAAGTTACAGCTGCACTATATCTGCACGTTTTTAGAGTCGTTACTTTTCTGGTTATTGTGCTAATGATTGGAATGACCGTCTATCAAGTTTACGATCGCACGGCGTACTATTTGACAAAGCCGATCACAGTGGTAGTCACGGAGACCGATCAGGACAATGAAACTATGCCCGCAATCGTTATTTGTCCACCCGGCCAGTTCAGGTACGGTACTGCAGTCTAAATTTTTTGATTGGACAGTCATATTTAATACGGTATATTAGGTCGCTTTTATCGATATCATCTGTATTGGCAATTGCCTACAAATGGGTTGAGGATATGGACCAAACTGTTTCTGGCTGTCAATATCCGCCAAAGATGAGATGCTCCAATAAGAGTCGGGACTTAATGTAACAGGCAAGCTATTAGGTACCGTTTGTGACCGAATAGAGCCCCTGTCAAGTAAACCCCACTTTCGGCCAAAACCATGAGAATTGTCTCTTTTTCCTCTGTTTTTTTTGGCTCCTTCACCGACCATTCGAAATATTAGAGCCCTGGGAATACTGATCGTCATATACGACATGTTACTCTAATAAATAACGAAGCTGCTGTATTATTGCACAACAAAAGGGCGGGCAAGTAATTATTTGTTATAGGCGGAGTCAGATAAAGCGAATGTATGGAGATTTCATAATGGCCGACAGAATTACACTTATTTTGGACGATTTCTATCAAATCGAGCAAAATCGTGACGCTTTTATCGCGCAATTAAAATCGAAACACATTACTTCTCTAACCAATAACGATATTGTCAACCTTATTACGAATCTTTCATCAATCGCTGATCATATAACCTCTGCCAGCACTGAAGAATTGCAAAAGATTCTAAATCAATTGGATGACCTATCGACAAAATATGACAACATATTTCCCATAATGGCATCCTTATTATCAGTAAGCAAAAGCATAAAGCTACTGAATTGTACACTTAGATTATGTTGAGAATTCCTAGATTTCAATGTAGTGATGTAACTAAATAAGTTCCGTGATTGGGAAGGGAAAAGTAAATAAGTGAAATAAGCTCTATGATTGGGATGGGGAGAAGAGGTAGTGTGAAATGAGACTATCCCGATCCGTTAATTTGGGAGGAAAGAGAAACTGATTGCTAGCGAATGCGCATCTTAAAGACTTTGAAATCTAATCTTAAGATGAAGCTATGAAATTTTGTCATCTTAATCAGATCTGAACGCTCATTCTAAGCGAGCTACCTATGCGCAACGACCATCTCGTTTTGGTTGCGTCGCTAAATTCTTTCAGTGCAGTACACCAGTTACACCACTATTTTCAACATTTGCATTTCTTATCATCAGGTAGCATATGCGACATTTTCAGACAAAAGAACCTATAGTATCTGGATACATGCCCTTGTTCGCCAATGGTACCGATGATGTAGCACAATGGACGACGACATTCGCCAGATTTCGTTCACTGAACGCCTTATATGACCAATGTGCGAAAGACGATAAGAACGTAAATTCGTGGAATAACAGCATTTCGAAGATCATGTATTGTCGAATCAAAGACGAAAATTTAAAAACTGATGTGGTGCGGAAATTAATTTTTTATCGCTTTCAGTGCGCAGATTTTAAATTCGCGCAATAAACAAATATACAGTACACCTCTATGAAATAAACTGAACCAGTTTTCAGTGAAAAGGACTGACATTTTAAAACTTTGCTTAACTTAAGAGTTCAGTCATAATTTTGAAAAATTAGCACAGCTAAAACTCGTGTTTAAGAAATCACAAACATGAACTCTTATTTTCTTGAATAACACAGTCAAATAATCTTGCATATTCAAATGAGGTGCTTTGCAGGAAATTCAGGTGAAGAGCCAGAGACCGCCTGTTGCAAATGGGCTTATTGTGAAGCTTAAGAATTTAAACCTTTTCCCGCTCGTTTCGAACGCTGCGAGGGTGCGACAGTCGGACCTGATGTTACAGTAAGCTATTGTGCGGTTTTATTCTGCAACAAAAAGTCCTAAAATTTCGATTTTGCAGCTGTACCTACTTCAATAAAGGATGCACCATCACTGATGTCTGGACCCCTCGAGGGGTGTGCTTTCGAGTTGGACCTGGAAATGACACCCAAGCAGTTGTTAGTGATGTTGGTATGTGAGCAATCCTTAGGTTCAGGCAGCTTAGAAAAATAGAACATAAAAACAGCATAGCGAACAAAAATTTCGGTGGTACCCACTCCAGCTGGCCGAGGTCTGAATGATACGTTCTAAATCAAGGGGAGTGATTCAGAGGTTACCTGGAGGCAGTCTGGGGATAGTCTTACTTTCAATCCGAGAAAAAATGATCAAATCTAAATCCAGTTTTAAAAACCAGGCACGCTAACTTAAATAAGGAAGCAAAAAATTGGTCGAAATTCAAGTTTTAGAACAAAAATTCTGCAGCGTACGCTACTGTACTATTTTTAGGCAACGACGCAGCAGTTAGTGTATTAATCGATACTTTAAATAACGAATTTAATCAACGTCAAGCAAAGGTCAGTCAAAATTTCATTTCCTTTGGTGTATCTTTGATCCTGGACCAGTAATGAGGTCTACGTCTACGGCCCCGACCAGAACCCTGAATCCTGGTTTCAGCCGTGACCCTGAATGAATCCCGACCCCAGCACCAGTTGCAATTTTTGTAAAGCTACCAGTCAGATAATTAGTGCCTACAATTTTGTTAAAAATGCTTGTGTCAGCATATCATATATGGGTTAGGCATGGTGCCTTAAATGTAACTTTGCCAAAGACAACGATTTTTTTCTGACAAAAAATGAACCCCCGATCACCCATGCCGCCTGATTTTGTAAAACACTTACGCATTACAGTTCTCGTCCTAGTCCCTTCAAAATATTTCTTCATTAACGTTTGCGAAAGATTTTTTCCTGCAACTTTAGTGCTATGATTATACTTAGGTATTTTTCTATCCACAAGAAGAAACAGAATTCGCACTGGTAAACGGCGGGGCCTACATTAAATCTGGCCTGGTTTCCAGTTTAATCATTAGTCAAGTTCGAAATGTAAGTTGTGAAGCACCACCGTCAGATCAAACAATCCTAGCACATCAGTGGTGCAATTTTAATATTTGGGACTATTTCTCAAAACTGTTGTAATCAAAACTATTTCAATTACAATTATGGATAGTGCATTGATTGGTCATGTGCGATGTGCATGAAAAAATTCGTCATGCCCACATCACAACCGACCAATCAGCACAATTTCGGTTATTGAAATACTATAGTACTGCAGTTCTGTAATACTGCAATTCTATAGTATAATACTGTAGTTTTGGTAACAACAGACCCCGAAATATTGTCTAGAACTATCGAGCCGATCAAAACTGCGGAGAAGAGAAACTAAAATTCTTTACTATATATTCGAAGGACAAATGCGTTTGGGAGAAGAAAACAAAACCAATTTACGAAAAGTGCGGATGTTTGTCTGATATGACTCCTCAATTTCTGGAGAAAACTGCAGCCGATATCGAGAAATGGAAGCATGCTGGAATTCAATTAAACTATAATTCATCAATAACGTACTGCTCTTTCGTTGATTCTCTCTTTTGTGCGCCAAACGCGCAGAGTACGGTTGGATTTCATTTTGACACTCAGTAATTGATTCATATTAAAAATTTGACTCCGAATAGCTTTGGTGAAGTAGCGCAGAGCTCCGTTTGAAATTTTACAACTCAGGTTAAAGTAATTTTTTGAAAAAAATCAAACCAGTCAGCCAAGTTTTAAATCCGTTCTCAGGCAAGATCTTCGCCAACGACCAAAAGTTCAAGGATAAGTCTAAATTAAACATATCGTTATTTCAAGCGAACTGACCCGATTGTCTTCATTTGTTTTCTTAAGACTTCTCAGCTCTGATCTTTGCTTTGATTATTGCGGCGCGTATTTCTGAGTTTGAAATTTTTCAGCAACTGACATCACTTGTCCAAATAACTGTTTTGAAATGTCTTACGATGTGGACATGATAACAAATCCAGTGGACGCAAAGCAGTTGTTTCCTAAAGTCGACAAAAAACGTTCTCAGGGAATCGCATCACTTTTGACAACTATCGATGGAGACAATGGATTTCAATTTGCAGCAGGTAATGGTCACTCTGTTCCTGACCACGACCCCACAGATTTTTACCGAAAGTGTGCTAAAAAATAACACTGAGCTAGCACAAATTTTTCAGTTTTGCTTTTTCAACTCCCGAGCGAATTCGAAATCCGCTAGGGGCCTATTTCATAAACTTTGAGAGTTGAGGATTGAGTTAGCGTTATCATGTGAAGAATTAAGACTCAGGTGAACAAATCCAACTGAATCTCAACTCTTCATATGATAAAGCAAACTCAGTTCTCAATTCTCAACTCTAAACAGTTCTATTAAATAGTCCACAGCGCTAAGATATAGGACTTTTGATCGCTTTATTTGCTCTGCAGGACTTTTCAATTTTTGCGCACTGCGTTCTCAGCATTTTGGTCCCTCAACAATTTTATTACATTTTACTCGCTGGGGGTGGATATTAGCGTGCTTATTTATAGGAACGAATCCTTGCTTATTTCAAATTCAAACGCTGTCACCAATGTAACGCTGCTGTCGCTCCAGGCTGCAGCTTTCCTCGGACATTCTGTCGCCAATCCTGTCGCCTTTTCAGGGAACGAGCTCTTAGATTCTCTGTTTGAAGAACTGTTCAAAAACCACTTGCGATTAATATCACTCTTTTGGTGGGGCGGTGATTATAATCCTTATTACCCGGTCTGGTTCGGAAGTAAACAGTGGTCACTGGACATGAGCGATCCTGAGCCGCACAGTTTCGCAAGTTTCATTGCAAATAGAGATGTGCTTTTGCCTTGCCTTTTAGAATGGCGTACTATCGCAGAAGCGTAAGTCGTTGTTTATATCAAAATAAATGCGTATGATAAGTACACAATTGTTCGAGCAAATTTCATCATAAAATACCTAAAATAGAGGCCGACCGAATCCGCGACTTAAAATGAAGGGAAACAGTGATTCATCACGCGCACTAATGACGTCAGAACTACTGGAAAAGTCTGAGGTCTGTTCTGATTTGGTTTGTAACAATTTTAAACTAAAATTTGGATAAGGGTGCGTAAATATTTGGCCACTAGACATTTATGATGGTCTGCACCGTTCAAAATACCGATGCCAATTACGAAGACCTCTGTCCGCTCATAGGTATTCTTGGCACAAATACGTACTTAATACCAAGGGCTTTTTCATAAAACTAATATCTAACGCTAACTAATTTAATAAAACTAATACCTTATAATCAAGGCTGTTCTAATTACAACTGCGGCAAAGGCTGCAATTGGTCAGTGGTGACGTGGGCGCGAAGATTCGTGACGTCATCGCCCAGGTTTGTGACGCGCAGGTCACAACTGACCAATCACCGCGCTTTCTTCAATTTTAATTACAGTACAACAGCTGGAATTATAGCACCTTTGTGAAATAGACCACAGCTCAGGCCTTCTGCACCCCTGCACTGATTCAGGCTCAACAATGATGTTCGTTTTATATTTAAGATTTTCACCTGACAAAAATGAAGAAAGCTCGTTTTTGCGACTTATCAATTTTATTGTTCAAACATATTACATTTACCATAACGGTTGGTCTAATGATTACATAAGCGAGGCTCTTCTACCGTTCTACTCCAATATTTCGATCACAATTGATGCGCTGAATAGAACTGCTGATAATGGAACTGAAATGCAGCTATTAGTTCTGCGAAAATTTATGTATCGCTTTAAAAATTGGTTTTTGGTAAGTGTGGCAAGCATTTTTTAATGTTCTGTAGTGAGCGTCGGGCTAAACATATTTACTGCGACAAATTATAGTCAAAATTTTGTATGAGTTCAAAAGAAGTTGAAATCGAGCACCGTAGTTCGCCATGACAAAGTTTATGATTCGGCGTAATCGTTACGGGACGCAGTATTTTGCGAAAATTCATTATTGATTTTGTGCGGTCCGACTTTCGATATTTGAAAAAGAAACTCACGACCGCACTTTTGACTCACCTGGTCTTAAAATGAAGTGTTTTGTTTCATGCAATTTTACTTCATCAGTTTATGCGTTTTTGCCCAACATATTTGATATCATTCTGAGTTAGATCCCAGACTTTCTTTCAACCAAACCCGCCAGCGAACTTATGCTTGCAATGTCGAACAAGAGCCGACCAAACCAATTTCAATTCAGTTAATTTTTACTTGCCCTCTACTTATCAAATACAGATAAGTTCAACAAGTTGCATGAATAAAAACTTCCACGCCGCCTCAGAGTCTTAGCGTATTTCAACAAAACCTGATCGAGCAAGGTCACGCTAACCTAATTTTTAGTGTATGACTGGAGAAAAAGACTGGAGAAATTCGGAGAAAAGCGACTGTTTCACAGGCTTCGATTACGACGCGTCGCAAAAATTCATCAATTTGAAAACGTCTAACACAACAATTGTAAACGACTTGCGAGAAAATTTCGTAACAGATGGGAATCTACGTAATCTGTGGGTACCGTCAGCCGTAAATACACTGGAAACACTCTTGCAAGCCTATTCTGAAAATAGTTCGCCTACACAAACACTACAGACAATGGTATTATTAAACTTGATACTGTGTCCGAGACCAAGGGGTCTGAACCTAACTCCAGTGTGAGAGACGGTGGCAGCCTTTTTAAATTTCGTCAAAATTACTGCCGCGGGAAATGCAAATAATGAATTTCTGACTGCAATTAGGAATCCCACTAAATTTTGCTGAGAATGTGTCCATCTGCGAGGAACGAGCCCTGGCCAAGGGAGCCAATCCGGTAAAGCCCCCTGATTACAGATATTGTATTATTTTTTTATACCAACTAGGCCAGTCCTATTCTATTGATGGTGACCGCTTTATTGCTTTTATATTAATTGCTGTTTAGATGAATCTGTTCATGATACCCGAGAATAATAATACGTCGTCAATCTACGGAAAGCCTCTTGATATTTATTTTTCTTGGTTTATCAAGGAGTCTGACGCCAGCATCGGTGGCTATTCAATATCAAGTGCCTTTTCCCTTATTGCGAAGCGCGCCAATGTGTATTCCATTGCCCAGGCTTATGCTCAAGAAACAATTATGCGTGACGAACTTCGGCAGGTACAGTATCCCGTCGGTCTGAATCCACCGTAATCCGATCCGGTTTCAGGTTCTCGTGAATATATCGAACGCCGTCCAGGACGTTAGGAGCCAAACTAACAGTATTCAAGAATAGTAAGTAATATCATTTGCGTTTTCGTTTTTATCAAAAAAATGACAGTCACGGTTGAACTTGCGTTATCTTACACTAATTAAAGTGTTTCATGTTGATGTTGATAATGTTTATTAAAGAGTTTTATATCGTACTAATAGGGAATGTCGTAGTATCAGAATAAATGTTGTGCTCTATCCAGATTTCAAACGCTTGCACGACCACTTGCAGGTGCCGAAATACAAAAATTGTATAACCAGACAAAAAAATCGTAAATCGTAAAATCGGAATTCATAAATTTGAAATTTTTTGCCTGATGAAGTATATTTTTAAACCTTTGGTCGATTTCCAGGGGGTTTTCCTTTTTCTCGGGTTGGGAGCCCGGGATACCCAAGAGTCCCCTCACACATATATGACTCGTTAATTGCAGCATGAGTCAGATGGTCTGGCCAAAAACCTATTCTGGCGACTTCGAATATGAGAAAGAAGATTATATCACCAGAATTTCTGATTATGCTTTCGATTATGCGGTTGTCCTTAATCGGCATTCTTCGAATATCACTGCCAACCATCAAAGCTGTATCGAAATGATTTGTGGCACTGCGTCCAGTTTAGTGGTATGGCATGATCAAACATGGGCGCTGGGGGGTGAACATTTTTTCCGTCGTATTGGCGAAGCAAATTTGGATTTTGACGATGTCTTATTAAAAAAGGTCGTCCACAAAGTAGCAAAAATATTTGCCATACGCTCCAAGCTGATCAATATATCCCGCATACCTCCGCAAATCAAAACCTGGTCGATATATCTGAGTACGATGCCGCGGGATAGTAGATTATTGTGTGTTTGTATGCGACCGAAAAAGAGTAGTATAGATGACTGAACATAGGAACGGACCAGTCGTGTAGTGCCCGCTCTTCGAGAGGGCATATATGGTAAGGAAAGACTGCTTTTCTTTCCAGACGGTCTCTCAAAGATCAGGGGAGGGATGTCGACCAAAACTGGGGATGAGTTCACCCGTAGGCACCTCCTCCTGGGGCCTATTTCATAAAACTGTTGAGAATTGAGAATTGAGAAATATGAATGTGAGAATTGAGATTACAATTTCTCAATTTTCTGTTTCATAAAAATTTTAGGGCAGTTGAGATTTCGAGTGTCAATT
>JAQGAX010001777.1:0-10267 GCA_034698105.1 Plectus exinocaudatus | reverse complement strand
ACGGAAGAAAACTAAACCAACCGCCAATCCAAACTGGTTGTGAATGAGCTCCGTGTGAATTTCTTCGGGGCCACGCGCTTCAATCAATCGATGCGAAGTCTTGTAGGGCTCCTCGCCCAATTCTGGACTGTAAACCGGCTCACTTGCCATCGCCGGCAACTTCATTTTACCATTTGGAGGAAATACCACATCTAAACGTTTCATCTCATTTGGCGAACAATGAAACTCGCTGACTTACTTTCAAATGTCACTGGATACGGATATTTTCTGAATGTTCGCTTTTGGCAGTCCACTAATCGCGCCATTAGCAAGCCATAGCGAAATCGCAGCATTCCAACTCCAGTCGCCATTATCTTACAAAACAAACTCAATGTTAACCAGACAGGCTTCATTTCATGATACAATATGTCAGCAACTGCTGACTATGGGTTTGCAACATGAAATTCAATCACCATAGCTCCAAGAAACTGATCAGTTTTTTTATTACAAACACGGGGTGAACAAATGTATAGCACAATACAAGTATTGACAAAAAAGAGCACCGTTGTACTGAACAAATGTTTCTTTTAACACTTAGAATAAGTGAAACAGTTGATTGAGCAACTCATTTCTGAATGAGATCGATGGCCGCTCGATATTCCGGCCAATAGGATGCACGTTCGTCGATTGGCTCGTCCATCAAGTACGTGGCGATGAAGTCCGACCGAAAACAGCGCACGCCGGCTGCTATCAGCGCATCGAGTTCCTGAATATAAGGGCTTTTGGCAAATAATCGCAGCACAAAATCAAGTAAGTCACACATACACTGGGGCGCCATGCAGAGCAATTGTCGACAAGCGCGTGCGTAATATTGTCGTATGAGGTGATCTCATCTCTGAAAGCGAACATTGTCGAATAACGCCTCGGTTGGCCAATGAAGTGAGCACCTGGTCCAGGCCTCCCCGCCACCGCTGTGCAGCAGTCGTCGCATGCCGGCCATTTTGTTCGACGACACGAACAGTACGCAGCGCCAACCGTCATACGCCCCAACGCCGCCGCGCTGAAAGACACCACTGTCACCGCGCTCGTCAGAATCAAGTTCCAACCTCAGCCAGGCGAAGGCGCCATCTTTTGCAGGCGGCCGCCAATTTCGCCGTTCGTTCGTCTTTAAAACTGACTGTATGCTTCTCGTTTCCCCATTCATAGTCAATCTCCTAAATTGCGGACTATCAGGCTACGCAAAGTGACAGTCAATCAGGAGCGTACGTCGACGAAGTGTCCTTGTTTGTAAGAAGCATCCAGATACGAACGTTGCAGCACCCACTTGCCTGACGCAATCGAGCCGAGCAGCTTTTCGTTGCGAAACGTGCTGCCGGCGATCAGATGCGAGCAGGACACATCGAAGTCTTTCGAATCAAGCGCAATGCCGCCCAGATCTTTTACTATCTTCGTCATTCGAGGTTTGTCCTGTAACAAGTCAACACAACTTAAACAGCTAATATGAAGTGTTTCCACCACGACGGATATTAGTTAAATAATAAAACAGAGGGAAGTGTTTTACATATTTCATTGGCAATATTAAAAGCAAAAGTTCATCGACTTACTTTATCATCGACAGCCGTGAAGAGGAATTGAAAAGGCGTGCGTGGTTGCACATCTAAGAGCGGTTTCTCGGACGGTTGCTCAGTGACAGAAGACGAGGCCGATGTATGAAGCACAGCATCCAGGCCTTGTGAAGACTCGTCCGGAGCGCGCATCATGCCCGCTTGCCGAAGTCTGCAAAAACTACGGTCAGTTTCTGTTAAAATCACAAATTGAACGCGGCTCAAAAGTCAACTATCACATTGCAGTCGCACAGTGCAGACGAAAATGGACCAATGAACGTACTGTTCGTTGGCGTTGTCGACCCAGCCGATGACGGCGTCCAAGCGGCGTTTGGGCGATGGCGCCCGCTGTTCGACCGATGAGCTCTTGGACGCCGATCGGTTCACCAACGGACTCGGCGGCTTCGACGTCGACCGACTGCGCTGTTTGGTCGCCACGGCGTCGGTGTTCTCGTCCGACCGAGTGCGCGCTGAAACCTCTCAGTCACTCAATCGATCAAGCCAAAAACCATTATAACCGTACGCAAAAGCAACGAGCGCTTATCGTTTTCGATCGCTGCCGCAATCCGATGAGCGAGAATACCTCGCGCGTCGCTGTCTTCGCCCGTCTTCTGAAGAAATTAGGTAATAATTATTAAAATTGCAATTTTTCGCTGAAATCAACCTTGCTGTCCGATCGCAAGCGCTGAGGTCTGCCAGAATCACTTTTCTCATTTTCTTTTGACTCCATCTTCGGCTGTTCGACTTCCTCAGCCGTCGACCCTCTCGTCCCTGGTTTAGATTGTGTGACCTTCTGAGGCTGCTCAGCGAAGGGTGTCTTCACAATGCCAAGCTGAACAACAAAAACTAAGCGATATCACGAATAGTTTGAGCATGTATGCTTTTACATGGTTGACTGGCTCGTCGGCAGATTTTGGCGACGGAATGTTGTCGAGATTGACTCCTTGGCCCATTCTGATAGCGGCTTGCTCGAGCACACGCCCAACTTGAGACACGGACTGCAATACAAGGAGATTGCATTCCATAGTGCAAGCAAGACGCACCGCGAATCCGAAAGAGGAATTGTTGCTCTGCGGAGAGTCCAACTCGTCAACAAAGGCACGCGCCTTCTTCAGATTGTAGGCCGGCTTGAATGGCTTGTCGGGATCGAGGAACTTGCTCGGGGTGTCGATCAGCGGTTCGCCCATCGAGGCAACGAGAGCGCTTCGCTTTCGACTAGCACGCAGTGACTGCAAGTAAAAGCTTGCACTAGTTTTGTTATTCGAGCACCACTCACTTCGATGCGAGCATGTACTGGCGTTAATGCAGACGGTAGTCGTCCAATGTCGGTAGATGTGACCGATTTGCGACTGCGCAGATTGATAGTCGGACTGCCATTGACCACCTGTTCCTCTTCCGCTCGAGAAACGGAACGATTTTTCGGCGAGGTGGGGCCCGCTGGAGCATTGCTGGCATTCGATAGGCGCCAGTGATCGTCCGATCGGCAACCGAATGCACCGAGTGGAACGGAGTCGAGTTTGAAGGCGAACTGCTGCCAGGGCACAAGGCGGTTGCTGAGCATGCACTCGAGCAACCAGCCGGCGTCCACGACTGGTAGTCCCCAGAGGACCGCGCGTTTGTACTTTTCGCTTTCGGAAGAGCGCACGACGAGATGCGTCGTTGCTTTGAGACCTTCCCTGGCGTTCTTCGACAACGTCTCTTGAAAGCTGAAATACGTAACAAATGGCATAAGGACCAGCAAAACATTAAATGTATTCTCTTTTTTGCAGAAAAGATTAAGGAAATCTACCTGGCACCCAATATTCGGGCGATTTCGATGTAGACACTTCGTTCAACGCCGAGAAAGCCGGTGATGGTGATGACACAATTTTTGAGCATCATGGAATTTGGGTCGGCGGGGATCGGACGGAACACCGGGTTGCTATCGGGATCGATAAACTTGCTCATCTCGTCACAAATTTGCTGTAAAATGATAGTGATTACAACAAAAAGTAAGCAGAGGGACCACTAACCAGCCAAGCTATGGTCACAATTTGCTCGCACTTGAGATCGGCAGCGACCATGGGCGCAGCTTCATAGTCCAGCAACGGACAAACCAGCATGTTGACTGTTACAGAACCATCCGGCACCACCGTACCTAAAATACTTTTTTGCTTGCATCATCAAGACCAAAAGTTCCATGTGCATACCTCCAAGTTCGATGATTCTATTGCAGATTTCTTCCGCAACTTGTTCATTGAAGTTGGTCAATCTGAACGTGTAGTTCGCAAAAAATTTGTTCTGCCCGTCGTCTGCTTCGGCGATCGGCGCAGCAGTTGCAGCTTGCGCTTCGAATGCATCCGCAGCGTCCGCGAGTGCCTAAAATGCAAGAGTTAGATAGCGCAAGCGAAAACTAGAGTTGATCACCTGCTCATCAATTTCAGTAAAGTCCATGTGAGCGACTTTCCCATTTTCTGCAGGGACCAAATCTCTTTCAATCGTTTCGTGAGCCGTCGAGTTGCCACCCACAGAGGGTCTAAACAATTCATTCAATGGCTTATTCTACACATTGCGTGAAGGGAAACATACCGACTGTCTGCTACCGGCACGTCGCTGCTTTTGCTCCAGGTCGGGTGTGCAAAAGCACTCGGCAGCTGAGGTCGGCGCTTCGTATAGGATTCGATGAGCCATTCGGCAGTTACAATGGCGCCCGAGTATTCCCTGAGCGCGGTGGACGTAGCTCGATCGAGATTCTCATTGCCGACGATAACGTGCGTTACAAGGCCGTCGAATTTGTGCATGCGCGTGCCGCCGACGGCGTTGATCATCTTTCTGATTTTGTCGAGTCGTATGCCGGTGAAGCCGACCACTAGGATCCGGCACCCTTCGAGACAGTCACCCGTCGTCGCCGTCGACGTGTCGAACAAGTCGAGGGCCGCAATGGAGCCATCGAGTTGTCGCTTGCTCGCCGCTCTGCCAGACGACCCGCGAGTGCCCACGACGCGTGCCTTGATCGGAGTCGGCGAAGCGAACGCAGTCGTCGACGACTCCGCCATCATTGTCGCGTCAGTAACCTGTGACATGCCCAGCCCGCCGGTGAACGGAGGGATGGCGCTGAAGTCGGGGTCGGGCATCGACTGAGCATCGGGTTGCGGAGTGCTCGATCGGGCCTCGGCGGCTTCAGCAACGCTCGAACGCGACGGCTGGTTGGATTTGGATGATGGCAAGAGCAGTTTGCGAGTGGGTTCGTAGCGCAGTTCGCCAAGTCGGTAGCCCTGCTCGACGCAGTCGACGAGCCAGGACTTGGTGACGATGAACATGTTGCCCCAGGCGCGCGCCTTGCGATACTTCTCGCCAGTGGTGCTGTCGCAGATCAAATGGGTGCACAAACCACTGCGCATTTCACCCGTGAAGCGCCCGCCGTGTGCCTCGATCAGTCGCGAAATTTCGACGCGCTCTTCCTTGCTCGTGCCGGACACGGTGATCACCAGCTTGTCGAACAGCTTCAGCGTGTACTTCTCCACCTGTTCGCTGGCCACGAACGACAACTCATTGTTATCTCTGGCACTGTTCCAAGCCGCGTCCACCCAGGCAGTGGAAAGAACGGGCAGTCGATGTTCAGCAGCTTTCTAAAAGTGCAAATATTTGAACCTGCTCCTTCTCAATTTGATTTCAATAGTCCATTTTCGTGAACCAAATCAGAATCGAATGCACTTGACAGACCTGATATTTTTCTGACTTTGGATCGCATTCGAGGGCGATGAGGTGCGTCGTCTGAATATTCAAATCAGTTGTGGACCCACCACTCATCCACTGTATACAGCGCGCTCTTTCGGTCTGAAGTAGTCAGCGTAAAAATGAGCAGTAACAAAGTAAGTTAATCACCCTTTCATTTCTGTCGATACCAGTGAAGCACACCAAGGCACCACGCATCGTCTCGGAGAAGACTGGGTGAGACCATCTGGGAAGATGAGTATTCTTTTCCAAATATTGCAGTACGATGGGAGGACCATACAACCTGTTAAATTAATAGTAGAAAACAATTGTCTGCACTATTTGAATACAATGCTGTGCATTTATTCCAGGTAAGGAAACGAATTAAACGTATAAAACGAACGAAAAATACTTACTTGCACTTGAGATCGCTTAGATGCTGAAAGACGGATCCTCGGAAAGCGGGTAGAACGTAGACATTACGTCCTCGAGATTGCAGCAACAAACATTCCGTTGGAGCAATCCATTGCGGAGAAATGCCCGCGCTTTCCATGCGCTGAAATAGATTATCTTTTTTAAAATGTATTATTTCACGAAAAATTACTATTATTTTTTGCCATCCAGTGAGAACACGCGCCAAAAATTCAGAATTTCCCTTTTTAAAAAAACGAATAAGGTCATTGAATATATATTATTGCAAAAATATCAGTCAATGTTCGGCAAATTAATTAAGCATATATAAATTATAATACTTTAAATTATAACGAAAAAATATGACAAAAACAGGTATATTAAGCAAAATATTTAAAAACTAAATGATTTTCAACATGACAAACGATATGCATTTGAAAATAAACAAACAGCATGATAATAAATTGAAAAAACGCACTGCAAATGCTTCTTGCTGAAGCGCGATTTCACGGTCAGAGAGAGGCTGATCGGCGAAGAAGCTATCGTTGTCATCCGCTTCCGTCGTCAACACGTACATTGCCACATCAACGTCGCTGCTGCGCGTAGACGACGACACCGTCGACTGATTTCTCGTTCGATTCATCTTTATTCCAAAATTATTTACAAAATCAAAATTTCAAGCGTGCCTGGGCACGCACCTGGACTGGAACAGCAAGCAGCACAACCAAATCAAACGCGCGCGCGCATGCCGACGACGAACCTGTTTGATGCTCCAGATTTCGGTTCAGCCAATTACGCCAGTATTTTCTTAGAATTGCCACAACTGTAAGGTCGAAAATTCATCGGACCCGGGCCCGCGAGTGGGTCTGCACGAACAAGATGCGATGGGTGGGACGCGGCGGCGGACCGACTGGCTGGTTGGAGTAGAGTTTGATGACCTCGTTCGTTAGTCATTTGCGTCGACTTCCTTGACTGCCTGCTTTATTTGAGTCATCGGGCGTCCTCCCAAATTATAGCACTCCGTGCAACTCGTTTGTGATAGTGATCTATTCTGACTGATTTTACTGTGTTATGCACCTAAATAATGAGTCAGGTTGCGTGTCGATTGCTCAGTTATCGTATCATTTCATTGTGTTTTGATTTCAGAAATACAATCGTTTAAAAATGTCAAGAGAACACCGACGACGGACGTTCGATGAACCGGAAGACCCAACGCCGTCGCCTTCCCGATCGCCATCGATGGCGAGCGCACGTGACGGTCGATCGGGCGGCTACTGGAAGCAGAACTTGTACCTGCTTCAAGAACGCGCCCCCAAACCACGCGCTGTCTTCTGCGGAGTAACCCCGCCCAACCGCCCTAAGCAATATGGACCCGAATTCCATGGGCTCATTGACCGCGAAGAGACGGAATCGCTGCTGGCTGCAGCCGGCGAAGGCGCTTACCTGGTGCGCGAGTCGCAGCGGTCTGCCGGAGCGTACACGCTGTGCATGCGTTTCGATGGCAAAGTGCTCAACTACAAGCTGTTCTTCGACGGGCTGCACTTTGTCGGTGAGAAGCGCTTCGACTCGATGGACGAGCTGGTCGCTGACGGACTCATCTCCATGTACATGGACAAGCACGCGGCCGACTACATCAAGCGCATGGCCGACGAGGCCGTGTACGAGGAGTCGCCGTACATCCAGTACCAGAAGTCGATCGGCACGCAGCGTCGTCAGCGCGTCCCTCTGCCGGCCGTCAACGGCGCCGCCCTCGCGACTCCCGACCAACTTCGAGCGCGTCACGAATCGGACTCGTCGCAGTTGTCGTCGAGTGAGCAGAACGACGCCCCTCAGAAGGCGCATCGTTTTGTGCCTCAGACTTTCCGCATTCCACACTACTGCGACTACTGCCGCAATTTCATGTGGGGTCTGGTGCAGCAGGGCCTGCGCTGCGAGGACTGCGGGTTCGCGGCGCACAAGAAGTGCTCCGAGCGGTCGCTGCTCGACTGCCGACCCGATCTCAAATACGTGAAGCGGATGTTCGCCGTCGACCTGACGACGCTGTGCATGGCGCACTCGGTGCTCGTGCCGCCGATCGTAGAACAGTGCATCATGGAGGTACAACGACGCGGACTGAACGCCGAGGGCATCTACCGCATCTCCGGTTCGCACGAAGAGATCGAGAAGCTGCGCCAAGCCTTCGATATGTGCGGCGCACTCAATCAGCGCGTCGACCTGTCGCAGGCGCGCGTAGAGGACATCCACAGCGTGGCCGGCCTGCTCAAGCTCTACTTCCGTCTGCTACCCCAGCCGCTCGTCACGTTCAGCGTGTACCGGGCGATGGCGCAGGCATTGCGGGCCACGCGCAACGAGTACGACCGGATCAAAGCGACGCGCAAGGCCGTCGACGAGATGCCCGCCGCGCACGTTCAGACACTGCAGATGCTGCTGGAGCATCTTAATATAGTGGCCAACAACAGCGCCACGAACAAAATGACACTCGAGAACCTGGCGACTATTTTCTCACCGACGGTGCTGTGCTCGGGCAGTCCACAGCAGGGAGTCATCTTACCTCAACAGGAACAGTACGTACTTCACTTTCTTTTGGTGCAACACAAGAAGATCTTCGGTCCACAGCGATAGACTGCAGGAGACCATTGATTTTTGTTGCTTTGCATTGCTTCTTCCAGCGTGAGATTCTTTGATATGCACAGTCGAAGGACTTTATAAAGACGCCAATATTGTCACGTATGATATTTAACATGACCAAATGTGGCGAAGGATACTTTACCTCAATTTGAGCGACATTTTTTTATTTATTACAAACGCTGTCGGTCGTCTCATACAGACCTGATAGCGGTGCGCCATCTTTGATTGTTTGCTACAGGCGCTCTCAACATAAAACCATCACTGTTTCAATCATGCATGTTTTTCGTTCGTTTGGTTGCAAATTGAGTACTGTAATAATCTGGTGACTGTTGTTTTCGGTTGCTTTATGCCTTACAAATCTCGTACATTATCCGCTACAATTCAGAATTTTTGAACAGCCCTTCCAGTATTCGAGCACTTGTTGACATTTTGTATGCATTTGTTCGCCCAATTATTCATGGTGACGCTTTATGCTTGCATTTCTATTCAGACTCTTCGAGTCTGCTCTGCCTGTCGCTTTATCCGGTTGCCGTTTTGCAATTAATAATATACACTTCCGTTGCCATTACGTACAACAGTCATCGATCGGTCCAATAACAACGCATTAATGGTTAGATTCATTTGATATTCAATTGGAATGTATTTTGATCACAATCTCTACTAGTCTGGTTTTGCATGGTCGCGACTCCACAGTGGAGGCAGGAATTTTGGTTCCATGTTGATGAGAAAGTGGTCCCGCCACATGCACTCGAGCATGTGCGGCCCTTGGTCCATTTCCTGATAGATGCGATCGACCACTATTTTGGCGTGCGATGAAAAGGTGTCATTCTCGCTGCGGTAGCCGACCGCCTTCGCTTGAAGCAGATGCTGCCGCTCGAGCGGTGTGTCATCATCTATCTCCAGATGTTTGCGCACTGCTTGTTGCAGTAACTGTTTCCGGTCATCGGGCAGTCGATCGGCGGCGCTGAGCAACGCCTTCGCAGCTTTCGACACCGCCTGCAGTTGTTTGTCGACGGCGACGCAGCTCGTGTGGAGCGGCGCGTCGAAGCGTTCGGCCAGCAGTCGGCGCAGCTTGGAGTCGACGGCGTCGGTGCGCGCATGGCACTCGGCGCACAGCAGTACTACGTCGTGACTGTGATGGCTTTTGTGCTCGCTGGAAAAGCAGCGCCGGTACTCGTGCGGCACGATGTTCTTGCGCACCAGACGCTCCTGCGAGCCACACACGACGCAGCGGTTCTCCTTTGTTTCGATGTAGTATAGCTCTGATCCATGAGGTCGGCCGTGCGGATTGTGCAGAAGACGAAGCGCTGCGGGCAATGCCGACGACGGCGGAAGGGGCTTAGCATCGTGCGCGACGTCGACCGACGGATTCGATTTCGACTGAAATGCTCAAGACGTCAAGAAGAGACGTTCGGACAGAATTGCCGATCGGTGCGGCACTATCGACCCGCGGCGTACGGCGGTCCAGCTGGGCGATGAGCAATCCGAGTGTGTCGCTCGCTCGTTTGCTCTCGGGGACTGCGTCCACTGGCAAAAATAGTAGTCATCAATAGCCACTTACCAATTGGTCAACGCATGGAGCGGTCTCGACGGCCAAGCCTCGCGTCAAGTACCATGCTGCCTTTTTGCGGCCGATCAGTCCGACCAGCGCCCCGTCCGGCGCGAACAGCTGGATGTTGTCATACAATTTGTTGCGCCGCAGCTGCGGTATCTTTTTCGCTTTCTCAGCCAGCTGATCGCGTACAGATTGCTCGGTGGCGCCGGTCTCCGCTGTCTTCTCTCGTCGTCGCTTCTCTTTCCCGGCGGTCGGCGCTATCGGTCGGCACTTGTGAACCTCGAATCGATTCCAGATGTCGGCGATGTGCAACTGACCACGAGCGTCCGGCCAAACGGCGTTGCACATGGCGATGAAGCAGTCAATTCCAATCTGAGCATCGCCGGCGGCGTAATTC
>JAQGAX010001776.1:0-10269 GCA_034698105.1 Plectus exinocaudatus | reverse complement strand
TAAATGAACGTACGTAGAATTTAAGCTAGGCACTTGACTTTGTTCGTTCTGTCCGCAGACGTACTTGTATTTATTGTGCATTGTTTTTACTCTAGTACAGTATCGGAAATTTGTTGTGACATATCAGAACCAGGAGGATGCTGATTATATTTGTGAGCTCGTTTGGTGTCGTTAGACACGTCCGTCATGCTACTTCTCAAACGATCAATCGGTACACGAGAACGAACGTTGGTGGTCGTCGCCGTTATATTTTTAAATTACTTTACATTGTAAGTGGTTAGAAGCCGTTTAAAAATAAGCAATGCACACAGTGTGAGCTCGGATACATGACAACAGTTGCCAAAATTACGAAAACAGCGTTAGAAAATGACGGCGAAGCAGTTGTCTAAACCGCAGTATTATATGTTTGCGGTCTATTGAGTGGTTCGGAAGACGGGTCGGAGATGGAAATCTTAGGAATCTTGCTGCCTGAAGTTCCTGTCATATTCTGAAAATAGTCATTGGTGCTTGTTGAGCAACGTAGGTTAGACGTCGAAAAGCATTCGTGCGCTGACAGTGAGCGAAAGAGTAGAATTACGAGCATATGAGAGCGCAACTTACAGAAAGACAGAAGCGACACACTGACTAGCGACACGTTTCACCAGCGGCGCGCTGCAAACGACCGGCTGCATTTGCGTCCATCTGACTACTGTAATGGCCAACCTTGTGCTCCTTGATCATTTCGTATGCTTCGGTGCCTTCGTTCGCCACCGCTCCGCCTTGCACCGACAGTCGCAGCTGAGCATACAGAGCCGAGCGCAGTGTTTTCTGAAGAAGCCACTCCACAAAATAGACGTCACCAATCACAAACATCTTGCATGCATGCTACAGTACATTGATTGCTACAGTAATGTTAGTTGTGCACGAAAGTGTGAAAGAAGTGCGATGCATGCAGGCTGTACTGCCATGAATAGAAATTTCCCTCAATAGTGTACGATAGTCTCGACTACATACTTCTGCGGCCCCTCCAGAGCAAAGGGTTTGCTTGGTATATTAAGCTACTTCTATTCAAGGCAGTTGAGGAGTTAAGGAAGTTTGCGTATATGAGGGCATTACTGCGAAATTGCCGACTAGCGAAGTGACTTTTCCCTTGCGCGCTTCGATTCGCGACCGATAGAGGAACTCGCCGAGGGCAGCTACCATAGACGCGATCATTCCTCCCATCAGAATGTAGAAGATGCCAGCCACTTTGCTCAGGTTCAGACTGGCGCTTTGACCGTCCTGAGAATGGCAGCATGCGTCAACGATAGCATATTTTGCTGATCAACTGACCGATATGCCTTGTTCGCACTGACCCCTATCGTACCACCATTTATTCTCCAATTTCTTCAATTCACCAGTTTCTTGTAGTGCGAGAATAGCCAGATTGATGAAGTTCCTATAGAGAATACTGCGTGCCCCAAATTGCGTTAGACTTCCTAGACTTACTTGTTAGCTGATCCGAAAGCTGTGGCGACTCCGTATCCGACCGAGTTCAGGTTGCTGCCGACTCTCATGGTATCGCACGGTTTGCGCGTGTTGGCGTAGTCGTTGGCGGTCGCTTCGAGTAGGAATGCGTATCGTCCCTTGTGCGTTCGAACTCGTTCAATTCCTTCCGCGTACGTCGATGTGAACACCGAAGGCACCTGCGATTCCATATAGCGCCACATTCGCTGGTAAATTTGAACCGACGAGTGCTGCAATCAGTTTGATGGTCTCCAAGCGTCATAGCTGCACAATGCCGACGGGTTAGTGGACAGGGCAAATGACCGTGTACGAAACGCATAAAAATTCGAATTTTCTGACCGTACCTTGAAGAATTCGGCGGTAGATCCTCCCTGTTGGATGCCGTACTTGATTTTCGTCTGTTTCGCAAGATCTTCGACTGATTCGATGGGCGCCTGCATCTTTTCCAGTGTGAGAAAAGCGGCCAGGTTGGCGGTGTATGACGATACGATGATCATGGTAAAGAACCACCAGGCTGAACTGGCAATTCGGCCACTGATCGACCTGTAAAAATTGCCCTGTTTGCTTTTTCTTTTCTTTTCCAGCCAATCTCTTTCGTTCAGACTGCGCACCTCGGCAAAATGTCTGTTCCTTGCTGCATGAACGCTGCCAATGTAAACCAGAGGCAGTTGTAAACGGAAAAGTCGTTGGAAATGGTGAAGCCTCCGTTGGCCATTTCTTCAACACGCCACTCTGCAAACCCCAGACACCACTTTTACGATAATAGTCATTTCCCTGCTACCCTTAGCTTACCGTACGGACTGAAGCGTGACACTGAAATCGACAAGATTTGCTCGTTTTCATCAAATGCTTAATTAAAATTGCTACCTAAAAAGATGACCACCGAAACGCCGACATAGGCGAATATGATGTACATCCAGATTTCTGTGCTGAGCGGCTGCATGAACGAAAAGACGGAGAACTCCTGCTTATCGGGCTTCTTGATCATGATGCTAATGCCGGTGGTCATAAACGGTTTGCTGAAGTCGACGACACGCTCGCGGTCCTGGTTGATGGTCAATGGAGCGACGGCGACGTCGGCCTCTCCACTCAGCAGGTAGCCGATCATACCGTCCCACGAGCCGTCAGACTTCTTCGCCCCGTACTTGTTGCCGGCTGACAACATGATTTCGTGCTCGAAGTCGGCGATGCGTTCTTGCAGCAGTTTCAGCAGATCGATGCAGTACCCCTCGAAGCGATTGTTGCCTCGGCACTCGATGGGTGTGTTCGGGTCGCTTTCGGGCTTCGACTCGCACGCTCGCTTCACCATTACGAACGGTTCGACCTGCGCGAATCAGTCGATAATCAATAGCGACAATTCACTGTTCCCTACCGTAACAGTGACTACGCGGACTCTTTTTCGAACGTTTTTGTCCAGCTCCTTTCTTGTATGCTGTGCTTGCGTTGCGTTTTGTTGCAGTCCGCGTCCTTGTTTCCACGACAATATCTGAATGTTTGTTGATATGTAAATTGCCGCCGGTGGAAATTATTGCGATGAACCTCTTTTTGATTGAATGCAGACTTCTCGCTGGACACTAGATCGATGACAGTGACTTCAAAGTTTTTGCGAAATCCGAATTTATCAAACTGAATTACGCCGGTCAGCGTTCCGTCTTCAGTGGACAATCGAGTCTGAAGATGACAATTTAAGATCAGAATAAATGTCGAAATAAACCGTACATTTCTGAGTGCTTTGGCTATTCTTTTACCATGTTCGAACGTGGTGAAAGGTCTTTCGGGGCTTTCCATGTCTTCGCTCGGATGACAGTAGATACCGCGAAAGCCGCGATTGTACAGTTGTCCGTGGCGAAAGTTTTGATGGAAAAGGGAATCGTTTGTGGCCAGCGCCGTCTCCAATGCCTTGGTAGCCACTAACACGGCGTCGTGCACGAACGCCACGCTGGGCTGAACAGATGATCATGTCAGTCGTATAATCAGCAGCGAGGAAAGCACCCACGTCAAGTTCGGTAAGTCCCTTTTGCTCTTGGGGCTTTGTGAAATTGTCGTATTGTTTCTTGAAGGTCCAGAAATGACGGTCTTGTCGGTTGAGAATTTGAAAACCGGTTATGTTGATAAGGCCGTTTTGGAACTCGTCGATGTCGAATGGCGAAAAATCCTTAATAGTCAGAATACGCAATTACTGCTATGATTAATTCGAAAACATACGTAATTGGCGACCACATAATGATAATGCCGTTGATTGATTGGTGCGGTTCGCAACGCTGCCAGTATTTTCTCTTGGCGATATTGAGAAGACGTGTCCAAGATGACCCTTGTTGGTCTGCATTAGAAGAACAAAAAGTTCTATTGCACAGTGAGCAACGCACCGTATTGTTTCATTAAAATAGCGTGTAACGTGAAACTTTTTCAAAAATTCAGGAAAGTCTTTGGCATCTCGCGGCAGTCGAACCATTTCGGTGAATATCGATCGATTTGTTTGTCTGTGAATGTGGTAGTACATCCACTGTACATTTTGTGCCGCTAGAAAGTAGCTGCTTAGTAATGGGTACACGTGGACTACTGTACTGAACTGCTTCGAATCACGCTCTGTTTAATGCCCCGGGGCAGGAATAGACTACATTGATCTGATGACCCCAATCGAGCGTGTGTTCGAGGCAGTAAAGCAGCAGAAAGTACCGCTTCGTCCATCGTGCATGTATACAATGTCGGTCCATCCTTTATGAACGATGAGGTCGGCGAGGATTTCTGCAGTCGGCGGTCGAATGCTGACCTCGAAGTCGTTTGCGGCGCCGTCGACGGGCAGTATGGGGGGCATCTGCCAGTTGACGTAGGGTATCTCCAACGTCTCCGCAATACTGATGTAAGCGTCGTGGGAGCGCGCGTCTCCGCCACTAAGCATTATCATGAAACCTGTTTTCAGCTCGTCACAGACTGCAACACAACGTCAATACTGCCAGTTATAGCGAAGGGCGCACGGAAAATCGCGCACTTGTGGATAGCAATCCCCATGTGTTGCTTGGGTCGATTTTCAGCTTTCTGTCTCGCAAAGAAAGCTTGAACGGGTGGGCTTGGTCTTTGTTGTGACGATGTTCGCTGAAGACGAGCGCATTCAGCGTCCCCCCATCCACTTCTTCGGGAAGCACAAAAGCACCTGCAACATTATGTGGACGATGGCCCAGAAAATACACAACTGCTGGCGTACGAATCGGGATCTTGGTCGGATAGGCGACAGTTGGAACAGCTATGGCGATGAAAGCAGCGCTTGCTACGAGCAACAACATGTCCGGGCGGACTGTGATGGCCCAAGCTGCGTCGCTGTCGAGCTTGGGGAGGAACGACGGCTCATCAACTGCGCCCGCGGCGCCGACACACCGGCAAGTGGATCGCTAGAGTGGTCGACTGGGCAGAAGAAGCACGCCGCGTCCCCGACGAGCAGCGACTTCGTTAGGCCGAAATTTGATTCAATTTCCGGCCGAAGGCTGGCGGTGCTCTCTGTGCGTCCAGCCGAAACCGGCGCCCAAATCAATTTACGTGCTGGCCACGGCCCCTCAAAGCCCGATTGGGCACTACAGGTGGGGTTCTTCCTCGTCACTAAGATGATCACACTGTTTCGCATTCAGATAAAGATTTATTATTTTGAGTCGCTTTATTTGTACATCACCCGTGTAGCTTGTCTTGGCAAAAACATTGCAATGTGCACGTAAATCATTCGTTGTCGTCAGAGAAACGACCCGGGAACGCCTGTAGCTCGTGCACATGAACTCACGCTGGCGAAAAGGAAAACAAAGGGACGGGATATACATGTATAATTAATTAGTCGCCTTATCCGATTTCAAAAATACTTTTTCGCGGCCCGTCAGTAGAATGGCTCAACAAGCGGTCGGCTTCGACGACAAGCAGCGCGCTCGCTTCGGTCACGAGGGCGACACTCTTGACAAGGCGCACTGGTCGGACACCGGGCACGAGCGTCTCCGTCTCGCCGGCGACCATCGCGCACAGGGACAGCGCGCCAGTCGTCGCCCGTCGCCTGCCAGTCTCCGGCATCGCCTTCATCGCCAGATTGTGACTTTGATCGGATCCGCCCTTCACCAATTGCCAATG
This sequence comes from Plectus exinocaudatus, assembly GCA_034698105.1. Lineage (NCBI taxonomy): Eukaryota > Metazoa > Nematoda > Chromadorea > Plectida > Plectidae > Plectus > Plectus exinocaudatus. The sequence continues at coordinate 4,683 of JAQGAX010001776.1, read as the reverse complement.
TGCAATCGTCCGATGACAGAGACGGAATCCGTTGCCCAGTGCAACGTAAATGACCGGATTGAGTGCCGATGAAATAGCCGCCAACAGCACACTGACTGCACTCACAACCGGATGGTCGCGCGAAAGCTCGCAGTGCAGCACCCACATTTTCCACTGCTGCAAAGGTATCACGTAAGTAGGCGACATGACACTGAGCGATACCGTATACCTGAATGACATCGTAGATGGAGAGTGAATGAAAGGCCAGAAAGAGTGAGACTACTATGCATATGGCGATGGCCGCGCGCACCTCTCGATTGCGGTAGGCGCCGTCCTTGCGCACTGCAAACCTGGCCTTGTGCAAGGTGCCCAGTATGAGCGCGTTCAGCGTAGTCAATGCCAAGAACGGAGCGACGTTAAAGAGTAACGTGTTCGCCACCAGCCAGTACCACACGTGATAGCCGGCGACGCGTCGCAGAATCGCCGGACTGAGCACAAAGCGAGCGTCCGTTCCGTTCGTTGTCGCAATCTCGTACTCGAAGAACATTGGCGCCCGGAACACGACCGCCAACAGGTTCACCGTAATCAACACGGTCTTGGCGAACTGAGGTCGGTCATGAATGTGGGCGTGCAGCGGTTTGGAGATCTTCCAATATCTAAACAAAATAACAACGAATCGCATTGCTCATTTGTCATCGGCATCCAATACAGATGGGGTAATTTTCGCTGTGACTCTCGTCTTTTCGCCCTCAGGCTGGGTCCTATTTCAAGCAATTGCAGGCACTAATCAGCGTCGACTGCTGGCTGTACTTCGCATGACCGAACATTGAATGAGCTTACCGATGAGCCGTCAAAGCAACCATACTCCACATGTGTGCCGTATCAACTACGGCCGATGCGCACTCAAGCACGCGGAACATGTAGTCCTGGTAGGCCGTGCACAGACCACTAATGAATGGCGACAAAGATTGCTGGGACATGCACATGTAGGGTACTGAGACGTGCGCAGTGAACAGCAACTGCAATGAGTCGAGCACCGTCAACGACAGCAGATACACGCGGATGGCCGAGTTACGCCACGAACGCCTGCAACAAAGAAGACTCATTTACGGAAGTGTGAGAATGTATCGACTTGGCAACGCACCCTTGCAAATGGCAAGCTGCGATCAGATTGAGCGCAATGCCGCCGATGCACACCGGGAGTAAACAGTAGCAGTAGATGTTGACGAGCGTGTAAAAATGTTCCAGGTGCAGGGAGAAGTACCGCTCGACCGGACGAAAGCGACACGTCGCATTGGAGCAATTCATCGCTACGTGCGGCTGCGGACAACGGCCAGCCAAGCAGAGCTCATCCAACCAATTAGCGACAGGACAAGGACGGCGTTTGCTCGGCAATGCGCTCGTCTGGGACGCAGACAATAATTGCGTGTCGGCGATAGGCGCAAAAGAAACGAGATACTTTGTCTGTGTCAACGGCTGCCACTGGGCGTTGATGATGGCGCAAGTTGACGCGACCAGAACTCAACCACCCGCTCTGCTCACGACCACACACGACGACTGCCAGCTGACCATCACGCGCCGCCCCTTGATCAGCACTCAGCCGCGCTGAACAATGGCGTGCCGACGGAAGGAAATTTTCATTCGCCCTGACAACCATCGTTCATTTCGACACACGGTCGCAATTACTGCCTTGGGCGGAAAACACAGAACAGAAGACCTTTACTTGCATTCAATATATCCAATAATCGACTGCTATCAACGACCTAAGATGAACAAAACAATGTGTCAACGACTAGCACGGCGCGAGTTAAAAGCTAAAGGTCACAACGTCAGCATCGGGAATCGGGAACGGAGCTCAATATTCAGCAATCTTATTAGCAAGGAAGCAAAAGATAACATCCGCTTGCAAAAAAATACTGCACTCTGCTGCGAAGCTATGACTGATTACGCCTGCGTTGGCCAGACCAGCTGAATCTCTTGGCCGGAGCGCTTGAACATCGGCGTAGGTGTCTGCTGACTCAATTGCACACTCAGTGTGCGCGACTTCGACCCCAACATGCACTGCAGACTCGTTCCTACAGTCACCGGCAGTTTACGATTCAACACTCTGCAAAACGATCAATTGATGTCGGCTCAATCAATCGATGATCAAAGCGAACTTTTCATAGTGAGCAACGAGGACGCCGACCAGTTCGCCAACTCGGTCCTCACCCGCCTCATTGCGCAAAAAGCAGACGAGGTCGTTATCGCCGAAATGGAGCACAATCAAGGCGTCGAGGCCGCTCGAAACGCTGAGTCGCGAGATCTGAAACGCAACTTTGCCCAATCAAGCCATGCACACACCCACCAACCCGCGACAGGGGGTAGGGCTCTTTTAGCGCCTTGAATTTCTTCGCGTCCATCTTCACCACAAACTTGTCCGTGACCACAATCACGCGCCTCTCGGATTTGTTGAATCGGTTAAATTTCTGCAATCGATCTCATTTTCTTGCAATCCTTGCCTGAGCATCGCACCTGAATGAAACTGGAGAAGAGCACTTTACTATAGGGATGATGCTGCTTCATCAGGTCGACAGCCGATCGGTACGCTTGAGTGAGGTTGACGGGCGGATTTTCGTCTGTCTAAATGTGCGACCGATAATAACTGGACAGCGAAGGGGCAACGGACAATGGCCAGATAGTCGCCCTTCCACCGACGCGAGTATCCCCACTCCGAGCGCTTGCCCTTGAACGCTTCGAAGGCGGCCAGCTTCTGCGGCAGCGCCTCGCGCAAATGCTCGGGCATCTTGGCAAGGATGATGCCGGCTCGCCAGCGGCTGTGAATCCATTTCAGTTTGTCGACGAACGTCTTCAGCACGACGGGCGGTGGCGGCCAGACCTTGCTCTTGCCCAGGTCGTGCATCTGGCGTACGCCGCTGAAGATATTTTTTCGTCGTCGTCAACTGACCGACACCAACTGATTACTGACCGGAATGTATCGATCAGATTGATCATGTAAGAGCGCAGTTTGTAGCGACGGTAGCGGTTCATGATCGTGTACACGGCCTTCATGCGCTTGTAACGGCGACGGGCCAACGTGGCACGGGTCATCTAAACACGCTCGATTAGTAACCAGACTCTCAGAGCAAATGCACACCTTTTGCAGGAAGATGACAATTTGAGGAATCTTCTCAGTGCGCAACTCCTCGAGTCGGAAGACCGTCTGCGGACTGCGAATGAACACCTTGGTGCGCCCGAAGACGCAATCGTCCATCAGCCCGCACTCCTTCAAGACCACCTCACATCCATCTTTCTCGTTTCCATTGCGATAGTTAGGCCACGTCTTCTTCGACAGCAGCTTGTACCTGAAATTAATGCGTCGTACAGCATGGACGAATTAAGCCAGCATCGCTACCGTTGCAAGAAGCGAGGGTAGGCCACGCGATAGGCAAATCCAGCGCGACGCACTCGCACGTTTTCGCAGAGACCGAGGTAGCACACTTGATGGGTAACGCGCTCTTCGTCGAATCCAGAGGACGACTTTGTCTCGTTGGGCTTGATGCAGCGGACGTAGTACGGCTCCTTGGACCCCAGGTTTTCGACGAGCGCCGTCATCGAATTCTTGAAAAGAGTGCCGGCAGTCAGCGGTCGCTTGTTCACCTCAGTCACCGACTTGGCGCCATCGGGGAACAGCGACGATATCAGTTTGTTCTTACTGAAATGCGCTCTATTACGGCACAAACGATACCCTGTCATTTTCACACTAATAAAGTACTAGCATCTCTAACAGCATAAAATCGCATCGGGAATCACTATCGGATGGCAAACGGAAACCTGTTGTAGAGCAATCGCTTGAAGTCCTGGAAGAGCGTGTCGGTATTCTTGTCGATGAATCCAGCAACACTGTAGGTGACCTGGCCGGCGTAGTGCCTGATTCGGAAATTTTCACCAAAGTTCATCGACTTATCGGATGCTGCCAGCTGTCTGCTCGTGTAATGCTCGTGTTTCACCAGCTTCTTGTTCATTTCGTCCAGGAAGACCTGAAATTGAATCAGGGGAATAACGGTCCGTTCACTGGGCTACGCACCGAGTCGGTGATGGGGCCGACCGTGCTGCACGCTTCGTCAAGCAGGCCGATAATGCCTTTGCGCGGTTCTTCGATCAAATCGCAGATGATCTTGTTGTTGAAGTAGTCGATCTGAAAGTGAACAATGGAACGGTCCCTGACTGAGTGGGGGATGATCGACCTGTTGCCAAACGATGCCTTCGCGTTTATATTCTTCTTGTTCCTGTTTCAGCACCAATTCGATGAAAAGCTGTTGCAGCTTCTCGTTGCAGTAATTGATGCACAATTGCTCCAGGCTAAACAAACAATGAGCGCGCGGGACCTTAATCAATCCAATGCAACCTGTTGGTGCCGAAGATTTCGAAGCCGTAAATATCGAGCACACCGATGACCGTATTCTTGCCGCGCCGGGCGCTGTTTTCCACTCGAATAGCGTCATTCACTCGCTGCACAATCCACGAGAACAGCCGCTCGTACACAGACTACAACCGATGCGACGCTGAGCGGCTTAACCGGTAATTCACGCGACACGGGCAAATACTACATGAATGGGGCGGGTGACCAATTTGCTCCACTTGGAACTGGAATACCGACCTGCCAAGCCGCAGAATCTCCACTTCGCAACATTCATACGAAAAAATCGCGCACAGTGTTGCCCA
>JAQGAX010001775.1:0-10273 GCA_034698105.1 Plectus exinocaudatus | reverse complement strand
GTGCCCGTTTTCCCATTCGTTGCTACGCGGTTCGATCGTTGGTTGCGCATCACTTATAATCAGCTCATTTACGAGTAGATACGGCCGTTTTGCGCTCCAGAGGCGCGATGCACAATGCTCGCAAAACTAGTTCCGGTCAATAACCTTGCATATTGACTTTCTATAGACTCACTGTGTGAATATTCAACAACCACGTCTGTTAGCTCAAAATAAAGCATGGTGAAGTATATTTGTGCTTGTGACTGTGTATCCGAAAGGAACACTTGAGTCTCTATTAAATATTGTATTTCGATTGCACTTTATAGTATCTATTAATACGACAGTGCACTTCGACGTGCTCTTTGTGACAATGCCTAAAAGTTAGACAATTTGAACTATCCATTCGAAATAATGCAACCCATTCATTTGTAGCACAGCATTTATACAATAGGTACATTTTTCCAATGCAATGTAGAGCGAAGAGATCTATGCATCTGAAGCGAATGCCCGTAGGTGAATGGAATGAACCAAAGCCAGAAATTTCATGTTCTTGCTAGCTGTAAAAGCTATTGCGATTTTATGAGAATATAATTATGCAGAGCATTTGAAACGTAGATCACAAATACTGTAATTAGCGTGAGTATCTGCGTGCACTATTATTTTGCTCACAATGCTACGTTCAGCTTAGGCTTAAGCTGTTGGCATTGCCAGTCGCGTTGATTTCTGCGATGGTCACATTGTTCGTTTGTAAAAAATCGGATGCAATTCTGCGCAAAGCATATGTTTACATATTCGGTGGATCATTGTGTGTTTCGAAAAAATAAATTTGGTTTGGTGCGTTAGGTAACAGAACGCTAGTAGTACCACTGTCGACGCGCGAAACCGTAAGGCGTGAAACTCAGGAAATTATATAGCGCTTGTACCGGCTTTAGATCAGACCTGGGCGGTGGGGGTTGGGAGTTGCGCAACCCCCCACCGCCAAATGGTACCCAACTCTGCTTAGACCACAAGTCTCTCGACATATTACTTCAAGTGAGTCTATTTAATACATCTCATCAACCGACCCGCTTTCTGTAATTTAATGCGCTGCAAGTAGGGCTCCAACAGCACATAATAAAGATCTCCCTTCACCTGCTTTGATCTTGATTTGACGATTTGGCTTCATATTATCTCCTTGAGCATATGCTCGTTGTCATGTTCAGCGGAATTAGTTATTTGTTAGCTATGAAAGATAATGGACATTAGATGTATCGTGCAGATAGGATCGTAACAATGCCACGAGGCAACCCCCGCGTAGGACTATGGCGTCCCTGTACAATGCTACGGTGTCCCTATGCTTAACTTTAGCGTCCTCAACGTCGCATCCTCTTTGCATTAGCGAGGCACCACTTGGCGCCCCCGTACTTCAGTACAGTTTACAAGCACAATCGACTGCGCGGCCCTACGTGTGAGCGTAAGAAGTCGGTCCATAGGTTGGCACGGCATCGGGCCTTGTCGGTGGTGAGCTCAGGGTCATGCCGGCATACCTGGGCGTGGGGGTACGGTAGTATGTACGCTCCTCAGCCAGGGTAGTATCTTTTGAAAAATTTCTGGATTGCAAAACGGGGGTAAAATTATCGTTTACACTGGATCTAATTAGGATTTTCGGTTTTTGAACGGATTTTGTAGAGGCAGACCCTATGCCCAAGTCTGCTCTGAATCTAACTGCAACTTCCACTCGGTCATCAGTTTTGTTTTCCTGCTCCGCCAGAGACGGAGAGAGACCATCTGCTCGGAGACTCCAGAGACCGCAGAGTTCAGATGCGTGGGACTCGCGTGGCCGGTGACGTGACTGATCTGTAGTCTGGACCATCTCGTGAAAGGCGAACGTATTGAAACGGAAGAAAGTGGGCACTCGAATCTCGCCGCGCCTCGAGAAAAAGAACAAACAAATGCTGAAAAGCGTTTGCTGAGTAGACGCTGACTGCGACCGGCAACCAGCGGTACAGTGACGTTTCGCCAACGTATCTAATTTATTTAATTTCGGTCAGTTTACGACTGCGTCTGTCGTATTTTTCGGATTTTCGCGTTGCGCTGCCGTTACCGATAATTCCTTTTAACGTACTGGTACTGGGTTGTACCTACCTCATTTTCGTGCTCACTATTTCCACTTTCGGACTCATTTTACCCTCTGCAACGAAAACGCTACGCAAATCACACAATTGAAATCACTGTCATAAGTTACGAAATGGACTCTTTAGTTTCTGGCAATGCCTTAGGTGATAATAACGAGTTTTACCACATTTGATTGTGTCCGAAACTCGTTATCGCAATCAATGTTGTAACAAAACTGAGGACACTTTTATTTATCCATGCTAAAAAGTATTCTCTTCAATTTCACGAAAATTATACCTCACTGCTCTCACTACTTCGTAACTAATGCATAAATGCGTAAACGCAGTTAACAAATTGTATGAAATTCTAAACCACCTTCGTGTAGGACAGGGCATTGTCCGCTTGGCTTAGCTGACCCAACGACTCCAGAATTCAAGGAACCTATTGTTTTCGAAGCCACCCGGAACCAGACCTTGGGTTGTTGTACAGGCCAGAGGTCTCACCAATTCCTTCATTTTTGGCGCAACGCCCAGAAAATGTCTGGTTTATATGGTGGGTGGGGGGTTGCACAACCCCCCGCCCACAGCCGCCGTATGGTGCCCGCCTCGGTCTTGATACAACCCCTTCGGTCGGCTGACCTGATCATTAATAGTTAAACACATCACTCCGATAATCAGTGTATGTACAAAATATAGGACACTACAGTATCCCAATTGCCCCCATCGAATGTAGCAAGTGATAGGTTATCTACAATAGACACAGGCACTCTTAGCGTACCCATAGTGCCAGAAGTGTAGTATTGGTGTAACGCACTCTGTGGCGGATCGTCACCGCACGCTCTGCCAGACAACGCGCAAGCCGCGACAGACCGTTTTTCTTATCTCACTCGCCACATCTACGCCCTCAAACGTCAACGGGTCTGCGCGCTCCGCGCAATATTAATAAGATGAGTGCGCAGATCTGGACGACCGATCAGATCAACCAGATGATGATCGAGGATCCACCGTCGTCGCCGGAGCGCAAAGATGCGCAACAACTCAAGGTAATTTTTATTTATTAATATGGTCAATTAAGATTATGTTTTTGCAACTATCAAAATTCTTCCTTAGATGCAATTGTGTTCTTATGTTTCAAGCAATCAAATTTGATTTAAATTGCTTCCTGTAACTAAAAAGTGAGTTAAATCTGTCTCCTCGCTAAAAATCCGCCGTGAATAATCTCTCCCTTTTGTTCTATGTGAAGGTTTGCTATTTTCTTCGACGTAAAAATTTAGCCGCCGTACTTTTATTCGTCCAAGATACTGTATGAGAATTTATCAATAGCGTTACCACAATAACAAATCGTACGAAAAAGACTGCGATACTGTAGATAATTTTTTCTTCATGCATACAATTAATACGATTCGATACATACGGTACATTCTTTTCTTCGATTAGTTCAGTACGATGAATATGAGATAAGTAGCGTTTTGTATCGTGGCAAATAATTTACAAGGAAGACATGACACATCAATATCAATGATTTATTTGTGTAACCTCGACATGATTTCCTTTCAGTCGATCAAGCGGCGTTTCAACTGGATCTACTTGCTGCTTCTATTGTTCGGCCTGTTGGTCATCGTGCTGCTCATCTTGCTGATCATACTCTTTGTCTTCTACAACCATGACAGGAGTAAGGCGGCAGCCGGCGTCGAAGAATTGGCTGCCGATCAGGCTTACATGCGGTCAAGGCACATTTGGCAGAACGAACAGTGCAAGAAGACGTGCACGAAAAAGTACGGTGCCGGTCAAAACTATTGCTTAATTGGCGCTAACTGCGTCGGTGGTTATTTGATAGGCGATGACCCGGATATACGGGCGACCTAGAGGTATACTGTAGGTTAGTGCAGAGTTATGCTGTAGTTTAGCGTCTCGAAGCGAACGAGTCAGGGTCAGCGCGTATTAAGCGGTTGGCATGCCAAACAACCGATGGTTTAGGTCCATACTGTATGCAATTTATGGCTGCGTGTGTATGTGGGACCTGAAAGACTGTCACCCAGAATACTGTATGCTTCCGCGCATCATCGTTGTCGGACCAAAGAAAGTGCAAAAAGAATACGGTATTCTGGCTAAACCGTCCTTCAAGTAGCGTACAAGGCTTTCGGTTCACGTATAACTTGAGTCCGACATTTAGAAATGATCTTCCTCTAAGAGATGCTCTGAGTCACGGATATCTTTTGACTGGTACTCCTAATATAAGAAATACCGGAAAATGTCAGCATGGATGGTGCTGGAATGTAATTTATGTACGATACGTAACATTTGGAATGGATTTCACGGCCTCGAGCGTTGATAATCATAATAGAACATTAAATATTACAGATATGATGTTCCTCCATTGATTCTGCTCAGTTTGGATGGGTTCAACGCGGGTTACTTGGCGAGAAATCTGACACCGACACTAAAAATGATAGCCGAGTGCGGCGCGCATGCACCATTCATGTACGGTAGTTATCCAACCAAGACCTTCCCCAATCATTACGCTATCATCACCGGGCTTTACCCCGAATCTCACGGCATCGTCGACAACAACATGTACGACAGAACGGTCAAGAATGATACCATATTTGTCAAGTCGAACACAAATCCTGCTTGGTGGTTCGGTGAGCCGGTAAGAGTAATTTATGCTGTGGAATGCTTTCGTTCCCTCTAGTTTGCAGGCTCAAAACTGTGATAGGGGTCTTTTCTTTCCGCGGGAGGAGCAAGAGAGTACTTAGGCCGTCAAGAGGTAGCTGGACCTGAACCAGTTGTGAGCAATCCCGTTAAAAATCTCAACGCAAGCGGTAAACATGACTCTCAAAATGCGGGCAATGTTCCCAGTTCTGCATAGTAATACTGTATGTGGCACTAGAGACAGTAGCAACTTTGCAAGCACATCATACGGTGTTCTTGCTGTACCACGCCGTTTCACCCGCAACTCATTGCACTTGATATAATTTTTAGATCGTTCTCCGTCCCATTGCTAAATTAGAAGTTTACAGTCTGATTGAAAACACTTCACGACCAGGGCTGGTCGGAGAGAGGGCATTCGTACATTCAAATATAAGCAAATATTTCTTTCTCTACGGGTATAAATGATAGGCTTTCGTGCGCACATATGAGGCTGCTGTGAATGGGCCACATTTGAATCAAAGTCGATTGCTGCTTATGTTTAATGCATTGCGTGATATTAAATTTTTCACATATTTCAGATGTGGAATACAGTAATAAAGAATGGAAAGAAGTCAGCCTGTTTCTATTGGCCAGGAAGCGAGGTGCCTGTTCAAGGTACGACAGTTAGATGTTACGGTAGTCCTGTATGTGATCGTAGCGTGATGAATACTTTGGCAAGACCACCATGAATAGAGATCAAAAGAGGAAGGAGGGTAATAAACATAAAGTAAAGTCGCGGAGACTAAGGTGATCGATGGCGATTTTGCTATCCCACAAAAATGCAACTGGCGGCGACACGCGGCGAGATTGATAAGCAGGGCACGTGGGATTGTCTGAATAGTAAGTTGTCGTAGATTGTTGGGCGCACATTTAGATTCACTTTCTTCGAATGATAAATGGTTCATCCTATTTATCTGAATAGGTATACCTGAAAATAGTTATCCCACCGCGACTTTACCGCTTACCGCTATCTGTTGCTGATCTGCGCATTTGCATGATCGCAGAGAATTGCGATAGCAATCTGATTCGTGGGGCGATAAGATCTGAAGAGACCAGAGGAACGATCGTTTAGGATTTAATGGCTTAACCGTGGGAAAGAAAGCGGTCACTCAATAAATAACTTCAAAAGGGCATTATACACGAGACATCAAACTTTATTTAATAACAGTATCATTACCATATTGGAGTGAAGAATAAAAAGAGTATACATATTTTCAACAATTTACCGTTATCAAAGATTCATTTTTGTGGTTCGTGCGAAAAACTTCAGTCATTTATTTCGAATTCTGAAATGTTCTTTGGTAATATGTACGGCAAAATGTATAGGTATAAATTCTGAGATCATTATTTGATATCTAACAATTCAATAATGACAATGATATAGGATTTGAATTATGATACAATACGATATTGATATCATATTCAAAAAATTTTCTAGTATAATAATGATATCATTATCATTCGATCATTTCTCGAAGTTATGATGATGATAACATTAATTTTTGATATCATTAACACCGCAGACACCAAAGGAATCGTCAGTGCGCAGAATTTGATTTGAACATAATGAAATTCTTCTGCATTGTTGAAATCCTGAAATTCTGAAATATCCTGAAATGTTCTGAAATCCTGAAATATTTCAGGGTTGCTGCCAACCTACAAACTGCCATACGACAAGAATATGGCCTTCTCTCGACGGGTTGATCAGGCAAGCAAACAAATCTTAGTTGAAATTGAAGATTTCATTGTTCTTCTTTAGGCGATGGAATGGTTGGACCTTCCTGATGAGAAGCGACCGGCGTTCATAACCATCTACATGGACCAGCCGGACACTGCGGGCCACGACTTCGGACCCGATTCAGACGGGGTAAGTAATCATGCACCTTACTTAATTTCGGATTGCTGACGTTCAACATAACCCGGGCCTATATCGCATAATATTCTGCCCAACAGAAGGGCGTTATATACCAATTTGGGCTGCGCAGTATCCAACGCATCAATATAAAATTTACACAACAATACAGATCCCAGGTCCCCTAGTCATGTCGCTATCGTATACCTTACCGTATACCCTGTTTCAGGTGAACAACGCGTTGATCTACGTCGACTCGATGATCAACTACTTGATGACGTCACTATACAAAAGAGATCTGATGGACTGCGTGAACCTTATGATTGTCGCCGATCACGGTGCGTAACACTACTGGATTCATACGCGATAGGAAATAACTGCTTAGCAACGAGCGCTCCTCCGCCGCATTCATACGCGATAGGAAATAGTTCCCTAGCAACGAGCGCTCCTCCGCCGCATTCATACGCGATAGGAAATAGTTCCCTAGCAACGAGCGCTCCTCCGCGCAATTATCGCGATTGCGCAGTAACGAGTTACCGCGAGTTATCACCGCGCAATTATGCCGGTCGCGCAGCTAACTTTAATTAACTGACGGTGGCCTAGAAAAGTGATTGACAGCTCATTTTTCTTCTATCGCGCATTTTCTTCACCCTGCCCCCGCTCCACCGTGATTCATCACGTCACGAGTCCCTTACAGGCCTTCTTAGACACCCCCTTCCCGAGCGTGACGTAATTTATGAACGGCCACTATCGCCTAAGTTGCAGGAATGCAGCAACTTTACGAAGACAAAAAGATCACGCTCGACAAATATGTCGACATTAAAGGCATGCGAATATTTAGTGCGGCGGTCGGCCGGATCATGCTCGAAAATAGCAGTAAGTCAATTTCTGCTTTATAATTCCAGCATTAGTTTACACCGAGCATTTCTATTCATTTCTTCGAAAATTCTTCGAGTTTTCCTGATTCGATTGTTCTTATAGGACTGATCATATGACAATAAACTTGAGTACTAACTGCTCATATTAATATAAAGAACAAATTTTTAAAGTATTAACTACTCTTAGAGAGAAAGAATTCATACATTTCCTGCAGTCGTTAGACCGCTTTTATACTTCGTTACATGTGGGGATAGTAAGCATGATGAATTTTCTGATTGACTGTTGCCAAGACAACAGCCAATCAACGATGAGCTTAATGGGCCGACCCACTATACGAAGTATAACGCGGCCTTTTAAGAACAGTGAACTGTAATTCGAGCAATTTTTCAGTCTCAATCTTATGTCAAGAAACAATAACATTTTTCAGCTCTCTCTGCCCGTCAAGTAGTCGACAGCATGAAATGTCTAAACGGCTCTAACTTCCGAGTATACGAACCGAAAGACATTCCAAAACGGTTGCACTACGCCAGATCGTACCGAATTGGCGACGTCATAATTGACAGCACACCAGGCGCTATGGTCTTCCCGTAAGCCTCAGGCCTATTCATAAAACTACCGTAATTATAACAGAGGAAGCGCTGTGATTGGTCATTTCGCGGTTTATTTCCGGTTATTTCCAGTTTTCTTATCAATCATCGTGCTTGCCGCAATTGCAATTATAACGGTTCTATTTACAATAGTTTTATGAAATAGGTTCCCTTAATTACTGTTAAAAGAGAACATTCTTATAATTAAATGGGGACATATAAGTCAGGCAAGATGATCGCCCATCAAATGCAGTTCGGCGATGTTTTGCGGAGAGGAAGGTTATTTCAAAATGTAGAATAAATGCGGAGAATTCCCCAATTTCCGTGGAAATTGGTTTACTTTTGTGGCTATTACGTATATAAGAAATTTCACCAGAATTCTTTTCGTTTTTTCGATCTTCACCGAAATAATAAGGGGACCTTACTTTCATTTTTAATCCGGTCCGATTTGTGAGCATAAGGTACCCTAAGGTACCATACCCCCTTAAATGTACTGTCTCCATTAGGTAGCATTCATATTGCAGCAATAAAGACATCAACGCAAATTCTTATTACAGAGATAAGAAAAGCGCCGATTTAAATGACGAAGAAGGCGATCACGGCTTCGATTTTCGCCCGAATAGCATGCACGCCATTTTCTTCGGGCATGGACCCGGTTTCAAGCAGAACGTCACCATTCAACCTTTCCAGAACGTCGAGCTGTACAACTTGATGGCAGGTAAAGTACATGATTGATATTTTTTGCAGCAAAATACTATATTGTTTTTGATATCCAAAATTTTGAAAAACCGTCAGTCTCAGAGCAATTGTCTTGTTCAATATTTCTACGCTTTTAAGTTAGCGGTAAGAAAGCGGTGCACATCGCTTTTAAAAGTAATGGAACACAAGCAAAAAAGCAAAAATCACTCTAATGTATACGTCTGAACTGCCGCGCGCCACGCAAGTCCAGTTTCTCACAGGCGCATACAGTAGTATTAAAAATACAAAGTTTTCTTTTTGAGACGCACAACATTGCCCTCACACCTTCATCATATGAAGATCATCGTCTAACTATATGCGCTAACAGCGTATCGTTACATTGTACGAACAAAGTTCGTACAAAAGTGAAAAATAGAATCTTAGCAACACAGCCGAAGCATTTTTAGTAACATGTGACTGTTCAGATTTGATGGCGCTGCCTTCGCGCGCACCAACCAACGGCACGAGAGGAGCGCTATATCATATTCTGTCAACTCCACCGCCTGACGTCGAGACCTCGTCGAAAGCACTTTCATCGTGTACCAAGAAACTAAACTATGTTCTTTGCGGAAATCAGTGTCCACAATCGGTAATTGCATTTTCTGTTAACATCAAAATAGAGTATCACCGCAAACGTCACTCTTTGTTGAAACAAACGATCAAAAAATTTTCAAAAATTTGCTCCCCACTTCTTCAAAATGTTAAAATAGTGCGCCATCTTCAGTGATAAAAGTAAGCAAAAATTTAAATCTGACCGTACTAATTCATGTTTTCGTCGAAATTTTTTCAAAAATTTCCTCAATTTCATGTCAATTTTTGATAAAAACTCGAATCAGTATGGTCAAATTTAACTTTTTCACTCCTGTAACTCAGGACTGAGCGCACTACTTTGATATTTTGAGGATGTGACAACCTTAGGTGTACCGATCACTCTATTTACAGGAAGAGCGTCAGGTTTGTCAGTCTGCCGAAGATATCCGAGTACCAGATTCGTTAGCGGCGAATTTGTGCACTGTGCCGCTGTGTAACTCGACGACCATTTTTGACAAATTACTCGAGAAGCCTAAATTCACTCAGGTAGGTATGAAGACATCATACGAGTTCGTCTGGGCGGTTCTTCTGCCTCGCCGCACTTTGGAGTTGGCGATATGAAAAAAATGTCGGTTATAAGGGGGAGAATATCATTTTTTGACTAAAATGATTTCGGTGCTCGCCGGCGAGTCATTCAGTGGTCAACGCTCAACGACTCTTCTTTAACGAAAGATTGCATCCCCAAAGTTTTTGGGCTTGGAGGGTATTTGCCTCCTAGACAAGCCGGACGACAACGCCATAAAACCAAAATTGGTGTATATCCTGTATCATCATTGATTTTATCGGATTATCAGCGCAAAACAAAAACAACTTAGTTATACATTCTCATGAGTCCCTCGCTCTCATGTAAAAGAATGAAAGTA
>JAQGAX010001774.1:0-10274 GCA_034698105.1 Plectus exinocaudatus | reverse complement strand
AACGAGCACTTGCCAGTCGATTCGTTCTCGTTTCTGTCTATGTTCCCGTACTTTGTTACCTTCAACAAAAAGCTCGAGGTGCAGCTGTGCGGACGGGCGCTGATGAAAGTCGTACCCGACTTAATAGGTAAGCGAATGGACGAACAGTTTGATCTGCAACGTCCCTGCATCAGGTTCAGCTGGGACGGCGTACGCTCATCATAATTTCCTTTACACTTTCGTAACTGTAATGATTTCCTTTAGTGTTTGGCCCATCTCAACTGCAACTTTCAAATGGAGTCACTCAACCCGATCCAAAAGAAATTGGCTCGCGATTCAATCACTTTCAAAGTGAATGATTTTGTCGAGGACAAGGTGGAGGTGCCTGAAAACGAGAATGAAGACAGAGGCGAGCAAATACAGAAGAGATTTTATAAAACGTAAATGGGGGCCCGCAAATCCTGATCGTTATAAACGAGGAGGACACTCAAAAGCAAGATATTGGCAAATTGGACAACGAAACACATTTCGCTAACAAACTTGACATTCTCGTTTTATATTCTCAGACACTGAACGGATAACCCGAAAAATCTAGCTCAATCAAAAAACTGACGTGGTCATTCAATTCCGCAAATTTCCTGCAAACCCCTGGATATCAAATTTCAATATAATCGGACAATTTCGTTTCAAAGTAGCGGCTATTGAACTGATTACCCTGAATATCAAGGCTAATCAGAAAACTGACATAACCATTTGATTCGACATCCCCAAAAACTCCTCGATATCATTTTTCGGAATGATCGCTTCTTGGAAGCTCTTTGAATTCATTTGAGAGCTATATGATCTTAGGAATGATGGAAGTACGGGAGTACGGGACAGACAGGTCGTGTGACCACGCGGGAAAAAGGACAGTCGTACCGGTCCACTTGACCGTAATACGCGATTTATCGCTATTGCGGACACCGTGACGAACAATTTCCAATATACTGTCATTTTATAATGCAGAAGATTAAGATTCCCGAGCAAATCGTGATGATGAAGAAAGCGAAGTGGAGCAGCAACCGTATCTACTGCTTCGTGGTCCAATCATCTTCATCAAGGGTTGCGACTGCATGATCTACTTGCCAACCTGCGTGTACGTCTGTAGCTAGGGTTTTCAAGCATTTGCCTTACGCAGACGTTGTTCAGAGTGGAAGAATTAAACTGTTTGTTCTCGATGGGACTCTTTTTGAACGACTACGGCGACGCCGACTGCAACCGAGAGATTATCATGGCTACTATCCAGAAGTCAGACGACTTGAAAGATTTGCTGAGGAACGAGAAGGAGAGATCGATGGTGTTGAGCGGCATGATGAAGGAGATTTCGGAGTCGAAGAGTCGCGCTCGCAACTTGCTGTGTCAGCTGATGCCGCGTGAAGTGGCCAACACTCTTCGTTCGTCGTTTTCAATTATGACTTCAATATACAGTGCATTCAAGGCGGTGTGTTGCAATTTCAGTTAGTACAGGCGAAACAGGCAACGTCTGCGAGTTCTTCGAAGAAGTTACCGTCGCATTCGCTAAGGTATAAAGTTCGTGTACCTGAGGAGTCTGGGGATAGATTGGACCCCCAATCCGAGAAAAAATTGAATCCCCTTGAAATTGGCCGAAAATTTTACAAATTTGTCACATCATGCAAAACTTATCAAATTTTTGAAATCCCTTCTATTTTCAAGCCTGATTATGGAATTTTTGACCTTGATTGTGCAATTTTTTCCTGGACCATCCCCCAACTTTCGGCATCAAGTACATGTATGGATATAAGTACCTAAATAGGAGCATATGTTCATTTTCTTCAGATCTGCGACTTTCTTCTGCTAACTCAAAAGATGGCAGCAGCTGAAGTCGTCAACTTGCTGAATAAGTAAGATTTGCAAATAATTTGCACTCTTCAGTGCAACGCCAACCGAGTCAATGATGACGTTTGCTTCATATAAATTATCTTTGAATATTACTTTGTAACACCCAACACTCTCAATTTGTTTTGTGATGCAGAAGGACATTCCAAAAAACGTGCACCTCTGAATGTGGGTGCCTACAAGTTCTCTGTCAAAATAAATCACTGCAGACAGAGCATGGGTTTACGTTCGAAAACGCATCATTTGTCTTATTTTGATTGTTAATTCGTTCAGCATCTATTCACTTTTCGACGAGCTCGTTGACCGTCATGGCGTATACAAGGCAAGTTAACATGTCAAATACCATTGTACCCAGAGCCGCATCATCATTGAGGCACAAACGGGGTCCCAACCAAAGGCTGAAATGACTGGTGACGGGTTAGTCATTTGCCACATAATCGAGCGGCGACGTTGCCACGTACACCAGCGCACTCGTACGTGAAATCCGACTAACCCCGTCGCCAATACGCTTGAGCCTTTGGTTGCGGCTCCGTTTGAGCCTCGTTGCTTGGTGCAGCCCTGATTTAACCGTAGATTTTAGGTGGAAACTATTGGAGAGTCCTACATGATATCCTCTGGAATTCCATATCGTACTGAATTTCACGCAGAATTCATCGGAGACGCAGCGTTGGATATGGTCGCTACTATTAAGAACGCGAACATTGATACGGGTAGCAAAAGCAAGAAAGTGACAATAAAAATTGGTTAGATTGTTGTGCCAGCAATGATGAAGCACAACCAACGTTCCTCCAGGTGTATTCTCAGGACCCTGTGTTGGAGGCATAGTTGGACAACGGGCGCCTCGCTATTGTCTGGTTGGAGATTCAGTTAACTGTGCATCGCGCATGGAAAGTCACAACAAACAGGTAAGTATGAAGATTATACGCTGAAAAATGAGCTTTTTTAGCCCATGACCATTCAAATTGGTCCGCTGACAAAAGAATGCCTTGAAAGAGTCGCTCCCGGAAAGTTTAAGTTCAAGCATCGTGGAGTAATTACGCTCAAGGCACACCCACTTCTTTCACCCGCCTGGTCAGATATGATGAATTATTTCAGGGCAAAGGTGAAATGAAGGCGTACGGATTAATCGGCAAAGCAGGACGACCTCGGTACCAAACTGATCCGATGATCTTTACGACAGTTGAGGAAGAAGTTGAGGAAGAGAACCGCACGTACACGCCTATCGCGGATCAAGACCGCGCGTCGACAATGAGTCCCATGTCAATCAGGTAAGTTGCAACTCTGCCGCTAGCCTATTGCGCAAGTGGCGGTTCCCCAGATGGTACTGTTGCGCTGCCGCGAAAGTACGCGAAAGGAAATAGTTTCCTTGCAACGAGCATTTCTTCTCGTCATTGTTGAGAGCTAAATACAATGTAGCTAAATCAGCTTCTCATCCATAGTAAGGGCGGAGGAGCTCTCTTCATTAAGGAGTTATTTCTTTTCGCGTACTGTTGCGGCAGCGCTGTGCTACTTCACCTTTCCCTTTCAGCGCGGCCTCGCTGGGTAGTTCGCAGCGAAGAATGTCTTCAGTGTCTGGTGACGACATGTCGCCAAGTCGTCCGGTCAGCCCATTCGATCACAGAGCAAATGGCTGGGGCGGTACGACGTCGAAAGGCAATGAAGACCATCGCGGCGGTGTCCAGGGGTCGGCCCTATCTGCCCTTCTCGCAAAGGAGAGAGCCGACGGCTCTTCCGCCACCAATCTGCATGAGGGCGGCAAATTGCACTCGGCAACCTTGCCCAGCAATGGAGTCTTATCGAATGGTTCAATAGTCAATGGGGGTCTCGCTCTGGGAAAAGACGACAGAAAACTAGTAGCAAAGACAGACAAAGTGGACAAGTTGCCCGATATCAAAACGAATCTCTCATCTCAGCAGAAAGAAGAAAAGAGCCTCGAAAAGGCAGTCGAGAAAAAAGTCAAAAGTGAATCGTCCAAGAGCAAGAAACCGACCAGCAAAGAGCCACTGAAATTCAAAACCGAAAAAATGAATCGAGAAAAAGAGGAGGCGACTGCGAAAAAGTCGGCGCTGGCGAAACCGAATCACGAGACCGTACACGTAAAAGGGGGCGAAAGTTAGGGGAGTGGTCCAAGTTTTTATTTGACCGACCTCACCTCATTTTTTCGCCTGTCCGGGTTGGGGGCCCCAAACTGAAGACCAAAGTCTTTGCATCATGTAGTTCCGTCACTGCTATTATCGGAACAACATGCGATGTTCATCGGAATCGACTCGGACGATGGCGATGGCGACGTCGGTTCGGGAATCGAGACCATCCGACTTGATCCTCTCATTGCAGCCAGCAATCGATATTGATCGAACGGTGGCGAAGTATGTACGTAATTCGCTTCATCAATACTTGAAAGCAGCGCTGTATTCTTTTACTGTAAGGCGTCGAATATACTTCAAAAACTTCTGGAAGTTATCTGAGAAATTTATCGTCACTTTCAACTTCCTAATCCGTGGAGTTGAAAATTTTTCAACTTTTGGAAGTAATGACAAACTTCTCGGATTACTTCTAGAAGTTAAAGAAGTATGTTCGACGCCTAAACGTCGACTTTATTCTGATTATTTTGCGACAGTGTGCATCATTTATTTGTGCCGACGTTTGGCTAAGCTTTCTGTTTTTTGTTTGTTTGTGGTGACTTGTTCACGGTGTTTCACGGTTACGGTATTTCCTGTATTTATTTTGTGACAGTAATATGATGAATAGGCGTACAGATAAAGTAGACATTGTTTGGAATGTGCGCACAGAATGGTGCATTAATTTGTCAATGGTAACTCCTGTCAATGAGTCGCATGTCGTTTGATCGATCAATGTAGGTGTTCTTATAATCAACACATCGTCGCATTGATGATAAATCGGACATGCCTGAAAATTTCAGCAAAACTATTTTCCCACGTTTCTACTGCGATACAAGAGCCACTTGGCTATTGCAAGTTAATTTGCAATCCACTTCAAATGCCATGGCAAACGAGAACAACAGATGTGTCATTTGAATTCTTATTATACGCTTATTCAAGGAATTGCTAAGTCCTGAAGCCGTATTGCATGAATGTACGGTAATTATCACTGCAGCGACGAGCATCGTGCGCGCGAAATTCACCTTGTTTGGTTCGGGTTATTCTCGGCCCATCGGGCCATCATTCATCAATTTCTCGCCCAACAACCCATCTCTCACGTTTTCTATTTATGATTCTGATCGGGGCGATAGCGTGATTGTAAGATCGGGTAAATATGAACTATGTTTACAGTCGTAGTGTTGATCTGGTCATTCATGCGCGCTGCGGTCACATAGAATGACGTTCAGCGTGTTTTTGAGCTTCTCAGACCACAAGGAGATGGATGATAATACGGATACGAATTCGTCGGAACTCCTGATGAAAGGCAAAGAGGACGAGGCGGAAGAGAATCTGCACGAGAATGATCCATTTATTCTGCAGTGTCCGACGAATAGCTATCGAGCTGCGACGACTTCTGGCAACAATGTGATCGCAGGCATTGCGGACCGGAGCGCAATGAACCAGGTACGATTTGTTTCATTATTGTTGTGATTGTTTTGTCTTGAAAGCAACTCGCCGGCCATACTACGACACTATTTTTGTGTCGCACTAGGTTCACGGTGGATGTGTAGCCCGGGCGATTGTTATTTTAAACAGTTGGATTGTTAAATAAATCAGCCGGAATTTTTCTCAATCGAGCTGAAATTCAGCAGTTTTCTTTTCCGAGTTCTCAGAGTTTCAAAAAAGAAGAATTGTGGAAATTGATTAATTTTTTGATCAAGATATGGCCGATTGAATAAAAAGTCCAGATTAACGCGAGCTTAATGATGAGAGTAGTTTATCGTCCTGCTGTTTGCACATTGCTTTGCTGTTTTTTCTCTGACCTTGCCCAGGTACAGTCGGCCACACCAAAACAAGAGCTTCGCTCAATTGCTTAAGCGTGTATGGGAAAAATCGATAATTTTGCAGGGACGCGCGCCAAATATGAAAAAACAGCTGGGAATGGTTTAGTCCGCTGAGCATTTTTTTGCATTCGCGCGCAGTACAGTAGTATAACTATTCCAAAATATTTCAAATCTGATTTTCAATGATGCGCCTTGGGCATACGTATACGATACTTACGGCTCTGAGCTGGGTGTGGCGGACTGTATGTCTACTATATATTTCCTCGTCAGGCTCTGCATCAGTTTCAGGAACAATTCGACATCAAGTACTCTTATCTACCGCCACCCGGCGGCGATATTCAAAGAGCGCTGAAGACGTCCACGCAAAAGTGCTACGAACCGTGCATCAACGGTCGATCGCTGCTTCACGTCATCATGAGCTTCCTGCCGATTCTGCATTGGTTGCCTGAATATTCCTGGAGGACTGACCTGATTAGCGATGTCATCGGTGGATTGACCGTCGGCGTTATGCATGTGCCGCAAGGTTGGTTTTTGATTTTGCGAGCAAATGTGCAAAGGTGTAAACAGTTGTGTTGTTCGAGATAAAGATCTGGTGTCACGTGTTGCAATGAAGAATATTTGTGTTGATAACGTGAACAATTATGCTCTTTGAGATAAAGATCTAGCGTCACGAGTTGTAATGCAGGAATGTTTACGTTGGTAGCGCGATTTTGAGGGGTGTTCTGTTTGCAACTTTTGAAATCCAGATGACTAAATCTCGGTTTCAAATCGGGTACTGCCGGATTTTTTTTTGTTTTTCGCTCAGCCTAGTGTAAGGGGCCGTTCATAAATTACGTCACGCTGTTTTTGACCATTTTCCGACACCACCCTCCTGTCACGCTTCCATGACAATGCAGCCGACCTTGGACAACCCACCCCCTTCCTATGGTTAAGCATAGCTATGACGTCATAGCGTCCGTCACAGGCCTTCTCAGGCACCCCCTCCCTCCCAAAGCGTGACGTAATTTATGAATGGCCCCTAAGAGTACAGGGCCAAGTATCGCAGACTCACCACCCGCTGATTGGTCAACCAGCCAGCCAATAGGAAGCCTGGACAATGTGGGAGTATACGGGGCAGTGTACTATAGCGGTGGCCGGGGTATTGGCTATTGGTAGACTTCTAGCATGGGGTCCTTCCTATTGGCTGGTTGGCCAACCAATCAGCGGGTGGTGAGTCTGCGATATTTTGGCCAGAGTACAACTCCGTCCACAATTGATACTATTTTGAGACTGGCTTACTACATTTGCAGGTATTGCTTACGCGGTGCTGTCTGGGGTCGAACCAGTCTACGGACTCTACTCTTCGTTTTTCCCCGCACTATTCTACATGTTTTTCGGCACGTCCAGACATGTTTCAGTCGGTGAGCACTTTTTTTTACAATGCTTTAATCCTAGCGTTCACTGTTGTTGCTAACATGTGCCGTGTTTGAGATCTACTTATTATAGACTGAGATACCAGAAGAATCGTATGCCATAGGGAACAATATGAGACGGAACGTTGATTATATTAATAGCCTGCTTCTCAGATATTTGGGTGCCTAGGGGTGCATACATCCTTGTAAACATTTTCAGATATATTTACTGTGGACAATAGCCCAGATGAAAAAATGATACTTACACGGAATAGAATCGCACTTTTTAAAAAATTAAGTGACGTCTTAGCCTCGGTCGGTGACACGTGGAGCTGGGCAAAGTCGACCCCCCAAGTCGTGTGGTGGGCATTTTATCTAGTGTAAATTTTCGAAAAACCCTGTGCCGTGTGACGGGCAATGAGCGTTTTTCGGTCCCAAGTTGTATGGTGGGCACCACTTTAACGACCTGGCCCAGCTATGTCGTGGTTATGTCGGCTGCTGCTAATCCCTTGATTGATTTCAGGATCTTTCGCTGTGGTCAGTTTGATGGCTGGTTTGGCGAAACGGCGGATTCTGCCCGAAGAGGAAGATGCTCACCGGCAATCCATTTCCGCTGGGCAACTTCAGAATTGGACTAACGGCACGTCAAACGCGGAAGATGAGCTCACAGCAATTGCTGTTGTCTCGACGATCACTCTTGGAGTTGGACTCGTGCAGGTGATATTACTATTGCTGATTATGAATTGAAAACAAATAGAGCAAGTTTCTTTCGGTCCTGTTCATAGAGCTCTGTAATACTGTATTAAATGAAAGAAATTCCAATGAGGATATTTGTTAGCTAAATTAGTAAGTAAATTAGTTAGTAAGTTAAATTGCTTGAGCATGAATCAGCAAGTCCGAGCCAACTGATAGCTGCCGATGTTTTCTCGCTGCCGTAATCAGTCTCTCATCATCTTTTTTGTTGACTGTTTGACTGACGCCTTACATTGTTTAGCTTCTGATGGCTATTCTTCGACTCCAGTTTCTGACGTCATATTTATCGGATCAGTTGGTGTCTGGTTTCACCACCGGTGCGGCAGTGCATGTGCTGGTCACACAATTGGATGACCTTTTCGGCATTGACATTCCAAAGAGAAGTGGCTTTGGGTATATTTTTCATGTAAGTTGACGTCAGATTTTCTCGCGTTTGTTTTAACTAAAGTTGACGCAGTTTGTTTAAAGCTATATGTATGGCATAACTTTTTTCTATCACTTATCATCGATTGATAGTGGTTAGCACCTCATTGAATCGTTCACTTATTTTGATTGTAAATATTTACAAAGTAAAGAACAAGTCGTATTTTTTTTTGTTTATTTAGCATAGTGCAAGGCAAGGTCTAGCCACGAGTACGCGATAATCGACAAAGCCTGATCACAACACAAATAAAGTAAAAATTGCAGAAAGTACAGACACAATAATGCGATTAAAGATAGAATTGTCAGACAAATTGAGCGATCAATCAAATATCAGATTGACCGGTCCCGTTATCTATCTTTTGAACACGACGATCATCGCGATCACTCAAATAATAATAATAATAATATAGCCATAACCAAGTGGCTCTTGTATCACCGTAGAAACGTGGGAAAATAGTTTTGCTAAAATTTCCAGGCATGTCCGATTTATCATCAATGCGACGATGTGTTGATTATATATTATAAGAACACCTTCATTGATCGATATCTATCGATATATACGACTTTCACTGCACATTGCAAATCTTTTAGACTTTGTACGACATAGTGCTCAATATCCCCAGAGCGAACTGTGTAACGGTGCTGGTGTCCGTGTGCTCAATGGTTTTCCTCTACGTCGGCAGGGAATACATTAATCCTCTTGTCAAAAAGAAGGTCCCCGTGCCGGTGCCATTCGAATTGTTAGTGGTAAGCGAGCCCATTGCTATTTAAACAAACAGGACACTCTTTTGCTCAGTGCGGTTACCATTTAGTCTTCTTTCAGATTATCATCTCAACTACTGTATCTTACTTATGCGATTTGTACAAAACTCACGATTTGCTCATTGTGAACACCGTTCCAGTTGGGTACGTTGTTTTTATTAATACATTACATTGATTCAGTGCATGTTTTCAGCTTTCCGATGCCTTCCTTGCCAAGATTCACTTTGTTGCCGACAGTAATAGGCGATTCGGTGGGGATCGCCGTCGTTGTGGTTGCCGTTCATGTGTCCATGTGCAAGATGTTCGCCAAGAAACACGAGTACAAGATCGACGCCGGGCAGGTAGTTCGAGCTTTGGTTGCAATATTAATGACAGAATGGCAGAAGATTAGTGCTGTCAATATGGGATGGGATGGCTGCATACTTGGGCAAGGTCGACCCCCCCAAGTCGTGTGGTGGGCATTTTATCTAGTGTATATTTTCGAAAAACCCTGTGCCGTGTGACGGGCAATGGGCGTTTTTCGGTCCCAAGTCGTATGGTGGGCACTACTTTAACGACCTTGCCCAGGTATGGATGGCTGTGTCCAGTAATATGACATGTATCACTAACTGGCAGAGGTTCAGTTTTGAAATAGGTTGTAGTTGATCTCTAAACGTTTCTGAGCGTCAGATTACGTTTAGGAATTGTACGCGCTGGGGTTTATGGGCGTCGGCTGCTCGTTCTTTTCGGTCTATCCAGTCTCGACTGGTTTGGCGCGTTCATTGGTCAACGAAGGTGTCGGAAGCAGATCTCTGGTAGGACACTAGCCTATTGATGGATGTTTATGTGATATTACTGCCGGTTCGTTCAGTTTTCATCTGCATTCTCCTGCAGTTTGTTGCTGATCATCATACTGTGGCTTGGCCCGCTGCTGCAACCGCTTCCCATGGTAAGCAACGTTATCCGTGACAGTGGGACGACGTAGTGAATAGTTAGTGACGAATTTGTTTCATTTCTATGTACTGTAAGGTGGAACGGAATGAGCTATAGTCAGCGCCGCGACCAGAGTCTCCTGGAGGGCCAAAGTCGCCAGTTCACTTTTGGTATAGGTTACCTGCAATTTCTATCGTAATTTCTCTCATGAGCGC
>JAQGAX010001773.1:0-10277 GCA_034698105.1 Plectus exinocaudatus | reverse complement strand
GCTAACAATCGAGTATAGGAGCAATTCGCAACGACATACTATTGTAAAAAGATATTAAGCGAGCGTGATAAGCAGACTAACCGATTGGACGATTTGTCCGGCAGTCATGCGAGTGCGCGGATTGGTTTTGGGCAGCATGGCTGGCACGCGCGGGCGGTCGTGCTGTTGCGGCTGAGGGGTACTATTCGGCGTCGGCGTCGGCGAAGCTCTAAAAGATGAAGCTGATCGTTCTTCAACTGACATCAAAGTAGATGCTGCGCACTTTTTCACAAAACTATCTATTCGATTAATGCGCACGTGAGTCTTGAGCTGATTGCTATCGTCTTTATCGCCGTCGGGAAATTTCGAAGGACGCGTTGGCTTCTTAGTGCGGTCGACGGTCGGCGCCGGAGACAGATTGTCATCCGAGTTTCCCGGCATGTTTATGTAAGAGTCACCTTCTTCGCCTTCCACTGGCCTAAAAAGCACGAAAGATCACTCAACTGCCAACACTTGGCTTGAACGGCTCATATATGGGGAAGGTTTTGGTCCGTCCTGTGTGCTGGGTAACCTACCGTAACCCAATATCGTAATCCGCGACTGTACGAAGCTCACTAAATCGGCTGGGGGTCCAAAAATACACATACACGGATCAGTTTAAAAAAATGTCCATCCCATATCCTGGGTCCTGGGCAATTTATAAGCCTTTCCAATATGATTCTCGCTATTTACGAAGGGTAAGCCCGTGTATGGAACGGCTTGCAAACCATGTTCTTGCCGGCTACCCAAAATTAAAACAGTACGACGATATTTCAACCGAAGAAAAAGATGGCATAACGTACGGTTTGATAGTTTCCGCACTCGATCCCTCCTCATCAACTGGCGCCGGAGCGGGCGGTCGCTGGTTAAGATACTGTCCGCCAAACGACGTGGGTACATCGTAGCCAGGAGGAGGCTTTTTCGGCGGGTCATTCGTATAAGCGTGAGACGGCGGAAACGACGGCGTTTTCGGGGGTCTGACAAAGGTACAATGCACAACAGAACAAATATAAGCTCCCACCTCGGAGGCGGAGGGACGGCATCGAGATTCGGGAGGATTTCACGGCTGGGCGTGTTGTGCACGGACGATTCGTTGTCGGAGACGGAGATGGACCGCTGACTGGACGCCGTCGAATCGCTCGAAGCGCCGCGCGGGTGGATCGGTGCCGGAGGGGCCAACGGCAACGTCAACGCTGCCGAAGTGGTCGTCGTGCCCTTTCCACGATTGCCTGAATTACGCTGATCAATGATCGAACTAATAAGGGCGTCAGGAACCGTGGCAGTTTTGAGTCCATTCCAACTATTATGGGTCTAACATGGATTACACACATATTTGTACGCATCTGTACGCGTCGCACATACTGTAGATTTCGCACTTATGTTGGACGCAATTCTATTTGATACTCTGTATGCAAATATATACAAATACGTTTCTAATCCATGTACGATGAGCAGTATTTGAAATGGATTCAACAGCCACGGTTGACACGCTTAACAGTTCGCGTGAAAATGCCGAATCAACCCAACCTAGACGCTCTTCAACCATCAAATGATCATTAATATGTGATCAGCAACGTCCACCGCCACCATGAATATTGCACAAAGCCAAACCCGTGGAATTTGAGTTTTAAAAGAGGCGAGGACAGCAGCGGTAAATGAGCGCGGAGGTGTGAAGTAAATGAATGTCAGTAAACGAACCGGTGGGCCGAGGCTGAGCGCTGATGCACTGAGTCAAGTGGACGTAACCCTGCTGGCCGACGGCCTGCGCACCGCTGGAGCTGCTGCTGCTGCTGAACGAATTGATGTGCAGGTAGTTCTGTTGATGATCGCTGGTGGCAGTCATTCCGCGGGATTTTCCGACCGGAGGGAATTCGAACGTGCAAAACCGCTCTTTCTCCTCGTCGTCGTCGTCTACAACGCCCTCGACGAACATGTTGTGAATATTCTGCTCGTCCGTGTTCGGCGTGCCCAGCACGGAATCAAAGGAAACGCCCGCCATCAGACTCGGCTCGTCTGCGTCTGCAACTGGCGCCAGGTTCCATGGTTATTGCGAACATACCTGGGCAAGTCGAGTGGTCGGCAAGGGTACTGTAACACTACCGTAACCCAAAATTCTCCAATTCAAACAGTAATTCAAATTTTGCCCAGGATTCTGCTTAAATAACTAGTGAACATTCCAAAAACTCATTTTATCTAGCGTAAATTTTCTAAAAATCCTGTGTCGCGTGAAGGGCACTGGGTATTTTTCGGTCCCGAGTCGAGTGGTGGACACGACTACAACGACATTGCCCAGGTACGATTGCGACACTCATCGCAAAAGCTGCTATGCGTCATGCACATGCGAACAAGCTGGCCCACACAAGTGATCACTATTTGAATGGCCGAGAAAAGCGGTGCTACTATCTAGCGCACAAATAACGCAAGATGCAAAATCACAGATGGGATTGTAATATGAGATCGCAGAACGCATGCAATATGGTTGGAAGTGGAGCGCATGCTAACACACACATCCATCATTTAAAAAGCGCTTACAGGTGTCGAACTGGACGGGGCTGTTGCTCTCCTGCCGCTCGAGATTGCAGACGACGCACAGGTCAGTGACCCATTTGTTCATCTGCTCCTCGTTGTCGGCGGCCAAATATACCTCGCGCTTATTCATATGCATGGCGAATATCCACTCTTTGTGGCGGTCGGCTTGCGTCATCCGCAAATATGAATCCACCTGCAAACCAAACGCACATTGGTAGTCGACAAGTACAGACAAAATTGGCAATAGTGTGCGGTGGAGACTCCACCATCAGTCCGAACCGAGATATCGTTATCAGGGCAAGCCTGTTACTGGGTGCGGTGGCGGGGGTATTGGCGGGGGTAGACTTCCTGCACATCACCCACTTTTGCGGTGGCGGGGGTACTGAATATTGCCGATTAGTTGAACGGCGCCTACTGTTGCGGTTTGAGGTGTCCCCACCGTGCACCCATACCGACAAATCTTGTACGGGTAGAAGAAGATGCCGAAGAGAGCAAGAGACTCATATTCATCAACTTTAGTTGCGTGGTCAAAAATGCTTCATACTTGACCGTCAGCAAAAAACGTAATAGGGTATGATTACGAATCGCCAAAGTAATTCGTTACGCCTTGTACCTTGGTCATTCGTAACAGCAGCTCAAATTTTGCGCGTGAACCTTTTCACGCTGAATCAAGACCCACTTTTGTGGTTAAGCCATCGTCAAATTTCGTCAATAGACATTCAGGGGTTAACAGATCGAACCATACCCGCAAACATTGTTCCAGGCTGAGCGATTTTGTCCTCTTTCGCTTCTTATCGTCATGGTATTGGTCGAGTCGGCATTGTGAAGCTTGCGAACCAGTACGAAGCACAAAATAGCGCTTCACCCACTTGTTCGACTTAAATCATCCTCATTAATCGCAGTTGGCCAAATTGTACAATATTCTGCTGGACTCACTCTAATAAACGGTAGTTTCATCACGGGCTCGCGCGATTTCAGCAGCCATCCTTCATGCACCACGTCGCCCTGATCCGCATGAGCGTCAGGCATGATGCCCACCTTACCAGCTTCCTTAAAAACAGTTAATGAAAAGCGAAAGCTTTGAGCGGTTTTGACAAACAACAAACAGTGGTCGATATGCATATCATCACGGCGAGAGGCGATCGCGTTAGCCAACACACTTTGCCCTTCATCGCAACTTGAAGGCACAGAGCGACGATACAACTACTCGCCGAGCAGCAGACCGCCGTTTAACAACATAACATCAAGTCTTATCGAATAGTTTCATTCAACAGGCTCGACGGTTACGTTCGTCCCATTCTGAGAAAGAGGAACTAATAGAAAATCCTGTTCGAAGAAACCTATGCCCGCGTCCTGCCGTTCACACGGGAATACTATGAATTGCGCCTTTCCCGGAAACGATGACTGTACACTGACTGGCGGAGTAGTTGGAAATGGATAACAAAGGGCGCCGAGCAGACAGTTGCCGATTACAGGTAGTTATTATACGCGCGCGGCCGGCACGCGCTATCTAACCGCCCGCACGCACATCAGCAATCGCGATCGTCGCCTGGCTGCTCGGTGCTCTGTCGTCTGCTGGGCCTTTCGTAATTTTCGCTCTGGGATTGGCGTCAAACTGTTTCTTTCACGTCGTCCTCGTTTTGGCCGCCAGCGCAAAATGACGCTGCACTCTGCACTTTGGTCTTCCGTTAATCAGGCAAATCGTGTTGAGACATCGTTGATTTGACAGTCGCATAACTTTGGTCTACTGGTCCGAAGCACAATGCACAACATCGCGATGCCCACAGATGCCAAAGCGAACTGTTTTCTTTGCTTCAGAATCTACTCATTCCAATGAACAAACTGCGTGGCTTTTAGTTTAGGGCCGTATCAAGGTGCATTTATACCTATGAACGAAGTGAACGCGGTCATTTTGACCACGTGCTAAAGCATAGTACAGAAAGTGATCGCGTTCACTTCGTTCAATCGGTATAAATGCGCCTCTAGCAAACCTTTAGCGTTCATGTCTAAAGGTGGATACCGGAAGTTAGCATTCTTTCGTTAATTCTCCATGAACCGGCTTTATTGAACTGGAGTCTACGAGTTTTTGTTCCAGAATGCATTCAAGAGGAGGCTGAAGGCATTTAATGTGGGATTGCAAATTTATTTTCGATATTGTTCGTTTTGCTGAAGCAAGAACATCATTCACACAGATGTTGCATGCAAATGAGAGATTGGCAAAGAAAAATTGAATATTTCCGTGGGAAGACCCTGATTAGTATATGGGGTTCGGGAGGGGTTGAGAACTGTTCAGACAACACATGAAGGGGAGTATAATGTTTTTCGGATGATCCAATTTTTGGCGACCTTTTTTAATAAAGTTTGCCAATGTTGCGAACAATTTTTGGGAGTATTTATCCTCTCCAGTCCAAACTGGTGCACATATCTACCTCTACTGCCCTTTTCCTCATTGATCAGTGACGCTAAGCGGAAAGAAACCCTTTAGCAAAAGATGTCTGAAGTCGGCTTTGGTAGCTGTGCACCATTTTTCATAGCAGGACAAAAAATTTGATCTTAGTTAAGTTAAGTTTCAATGGCGCAGGTATTGTTTGAGCAGAATCGATTTTGGTTCAGTGCGCAGGTATTTACGGAGCGCTTCATGAAGTCACAAATGAGCCAGTCAACAAAAGCGCCGTTGCATCGTTACGGCTGCTTTATTCCGTTACGGCAATGCCTCTGCTTTGATGAACGCATTAACGAGCGACATCTCCTAGCAAGGCGAATGATTTCGTATGTTAGAGGTAATGTTGCATAACAATCAAAGTGAGTGCCCTCTGATTTAGATTTCAATTAAAACAGACTTATTGTAAGCAGAGAAGTAGAGACTGGTTTTACCAGTCAATCGTGCCAGGCTAATCCGCTGAACGTCGTGTAAGTAGCACTAGCAGAGCGGCCACCAACTAACGAACCGCAGCGGTCACTCGCCACTCGCCACACTTCGAATCGCCCGAAGAAGTACTCGACCTCGAGTACGCGCCAGTTTGCTCTTCTTTTCCTCGAAAAACGAACGTGCCGTTGCCTGGAAGAGCAAAGTAGCCGCCGGTCAACTTGCTATGGTCAAGGTTATCAAATGCGACCATTCGTTGATAACGTATACTGCTCGGTTCGCAAAGTCGGCCGGATTCGAATTGGAATCGACGTCGTTCATTAACGACAGCTGCACGACCCGCAAGGTGAGTCACTGACGAAGGCGCTATTCTTTGTGTTCCGGAGATGTTGTGCTCATCTGCCAACCGCACCTGACAAAAGACGTCGGTCGGAGAGGACGCCATTTGGCCGATCGGAGCCGATAAATGAGAAAGAGAAAAAGGTGGGAATCACCGCCGACGGCATGGCAAACCCGTTTGTCACCAGCGGCGGCCTCTACCATAACGTTCCTTGAGACGAGCCCCGCGCACTATTTGAATCAGTCAGTCGCGCAAATCGCTCCTTTCTGTCGGACTATTGTGGCTGGGATGGTGCACGGCAGAGAAGTGCCATGGTACAGCGCCGAGCCCGCTCGGTCGCCGCCGTCCATTCAGGTACGCTTATTGTGCACCGACGGGAGCGGGCGAGGGCTGAGATAAGTCCCTCGGCTAATTGACCCCATACCGGCGCAAAGGTCGCGACTCGGCCTCCGTCGTCCTGTCCTGTCTGTCCACTGTCGCCGCGCTGTCCACCTCTTGTACGGACGCCCTGGCGTTTTTCTGTTCATCGACCGACAAATCGCTGCGTCCGGTTGGCAACGTACGATTCTCTTCGTCTTAGAATTGAGCGCGATTTACGGGAGCCGATAATGCCCACTATGGTCGTCGTTGAGGTAAGAAACATGGAGGAGGACCAGTTCCTTGTCGGTCATCTTAGTACCCCATCGCGATCATTATTCGGCCATGCTACTTTTCCCCAGGCGGCGTGCGCCACTATTGGATAGTATCTGGTGTGTGAGGCGACTGTTTGCCAACGTTTTTGCGTTCACAAAAGTGGACACCCCGTGTGTTCCGAGGCGAATCGTCGACGGACGGCTGAACTAAAGACGGCAGCAGCAAGGACGAATAATTTCACCTTTGGCTGCTGCGGTCTCGCCCAGCCAGCCGCACACACAGAGACGGCATTATTTCTGGGCTGACCGCCTTTCGCCATGTTCTTTGCGCACATCACCTCGCGTCTGTTCTTCTTCATCTCGTCCCATTGCCCCCTTGCCACTTGGACAATTTTCTGTGGCAACTGCGGTCGGACTGCGACTCCATGTCTGTCTCGTTGACGTGACGCCAGCATCCCTCCCTCATACGAATCGTCCTCCTACTCCCGAGTGGCGGCGGCTCCTACTCTACAATGGCGGCTGCCAAGTCGCTTGAAGAATTTCTTATCACAAAATTCTGCTCCCCTTATTATGCAAATGATTTGCACGATGATTCAATGGTACCCTAACTTTGTTGCTTGCCGGATTGCTTGCATAACGTTGTGCATTACAAGATGACTTGACAATTTTTGTAACGTTTCAGAGCGACAATACAACTTGGGATAGCCGCGGGAACACGCTTACGTTTCATACCTTTCGACCGGACGGAGCGCCTGCAAACGGCCGCGTGGTATCCCCCCTGCTGCCCTTGCGCTCGGCGGCCATCGGCAACCCGCACAGCCCCGGCTACGAGCCCAATGCCTACCGCCCCAGCGTCGGGTACCCGTACACTTCCAAACAGACGCACTACCATCCGACTGCAGACTACGCGAGCAACGGCTTCCACCATGATGTTGGTCCCAGAGTATGCGACACTGACGTTGATGCTGCTGCAGAAATTGAAGTTATGCATGAAACTTTCAGCGTGTGTACACTTACGTGGAGGAAGATGTGCTGGTCAGATTGGAAGGCGACGAGATGCGTGTGGGATTCGCGATGAGTGGCGGCGCCGACGAGCTGCAAACGTCGCTCATCAACAATATACTGCCAGGTAAAGAAGGTGGTACGAAACGAAACTGAGGCGGCCATGTTGTTTTGGGCTGGTTGAACACGAGGGGGCAGAGTATGGATGAAATTACGGCTAGAGCGAAGCGGCGAAATCTCACGGGAAGAGCAGCTCAGCGCGCGCCTATTGATTCCCCTTCCGTCCTGCAGCTATTGGATTGGATGCTACCGGAATTCGGCCAGAGAGCTCGTGTCGCTCTTACTGGCGCTAGTGTCTAAGCGAGTCGCCTTTGGTGGTCGATTGCTCGGGCTTCCGCTGTAATCCCATATGTCGCATCCCGCTCCCCACGCTTTGTATCAACATACGACAGCGTGTCGCTCGTTGTACAGCAAAGCGCAATCGTTGTTGACATGAGCCTGTCGCGAATCGGTTCCTTGCGCGGCTCCACCAACAAACGACCCAAGATCCGCGATCTGCCGGGCTTCGTCGTTCTCCTCATCGACGACGGCCAGTGCACCAAGATTTTCGGCAATCTAAGAGTATTGTACTAACAAACCAACGACTTCGTCTATTTCAGGTTCGCCTGCCGACCGCGCTGGACTTAGCATCGGCGACGAGATCATCGAAGTAAACGGAGTACCGGTCGAGAGGTCGAACCACGCCGAGATTGTTCAGCTGATTCACAGAGTAAGCGACTAGTAGCTGTTTGTTCTTCAAATGTGTCTGCCAGTTTTCTTGTCGTCATTGGTACGGTCGGAGTGGCTTCCATCCCACCACTCAGGCCATCGAGAGAGACTGGCGGGCCCACACACTGTTGTTTGCGTAAAAACAGCAGCAGCGGCCACAATTTGCGTTGAACAGTCGGTCAGCATCGGCGCCCATTGCTGCGCCGCCAGCCGACCACTGCGATTTAAAGCGCCGTTGTTCCATCTGGCGTACAGACGGGCGAGGCGACGACCTCGAAACTGTCAGCGGGCGTCGCCTGCGCCGACCCGCACACGCCCGCCTACCGTCCGTCGCCGTCGCCGTTGTCGTTGCGCATTTGAGCGCGCTGGGATTCGCCCGAAATTCCCACCCATTTCCGCTGACCAAAATGGCGACGAGTGTGGGCGATCTGTCTCTTCGCTCCTTTTCCGATTATTCAACCCTTCACCGGCGCAATTCGCTCGACTTGGACGACGTGGAGGAGGTCTGTATATGTGCCTTTGGCGTTACTTTCAAAGAAACAGAAGCGCGCCGCCTATCCGCCGGTTGCGTTTTGCCTGACGGCTGTTGTGGAGGTTCATCTGATTGAAATATATTCGCTCTAATCTCAGCCAACCGATACGCGCGGGTAAACAGCGTTCGTCAGAAGCTGATGGGACTTTTGGAGAATTGGGGGAATGTGAATTATGGTGGCGCAGCGCTTTGGAGACCAGTCGGTGAATGCGGCAGTGGGCCACAATGGCCACACGGCAGTATAGAGAATGCGACGATGTGCGCGTTTGTTTGTGCCCTGTGTGGTCGGCTGTATATCCGATCGCCGACCAGCCGAAGCAATGCGCATGCGGAGTGGCGCCAGTAAACGACGCCGTCCTCGACCGCCAGTGATGTTGTTCTGACGGCTCTTGGCGTGCGAAACGACCGGCCATGGCCTGTTCGTCCGCCGACGACGACGAGGATTTCGGCCAGGTAGCCTGCGCCGGAGTGCATCCAGCAGGCGTTGAGTGCTCCTGCCACTTGGTGGAGCATGGGACAATCGTCTTCAGTCAGTACCACGGTGGCAAGGTGGGCAATGCGCTGAAATCCGACTCGCCCCAGCCACTTGGTCGCAAAGTTGCGCACTATTTGCGTGGTGCTCTGGGGACACAGACACGGCCGCGGTCCCCGCGAGCAACACCGCTGAACTGGTGCCCTGGCCCGCTGGCGATCCGCGGTGGTGGCCGACTAAACCACCTGCTGCGGCTGGTGCTCGATAGCACTGACTGCCGCCGGAAATTGCGGGTTGATGCGATGACGATCTTCGTCATTCGAGCCGATGGGGCGGCGTTGTTGCAGCCCGGCACACCTGTGCCGACAGGCTTGAGTTAGTGGCGCCGTGTATGTGTGAGAAAAGGCGGTGGTCTGTGTAAAGCAGTAATCTGCAGGAAGTGCGCTGTACCTGAGTTTGGCGCGCGGCTGAGCGTGGGGCCAGTCGGACGGCTTTTCCCCGTCCAGCCGTCGTCGTCGCCCGTCTTCTCGGCGATCGATCCCTTAGCAATTCGATTCCCCTCTGTCGTGTCCCGGTCGAACCAGGAAAAATTGTTTCTATTCGGCGTCTGTTACCCCCCCGTGTGTGCCGGTCTAATTTCGCCCTAGTCTCAATCGTCCATCTTCGTTTCAGTGCATCAAATCTCGCACCATCCAACTACGCGTCCGCCGCAAGCACGACCAACGTCTCGGTGAGTGTTTCTTTGCAAGCGGCACTGATCGCTTGCACTTGCAATGACATGGTTCCGTAGGCGCGCCTGTTGCCAGCTGTCTGTCGGAGCGGGACTAGGATGCTGAGAGTGAACGTTGTTTGCCTGCCCAGGGCTGTTTCTTCTTCTTTACGCGTCGTAGTTCTGAGGTCGCCAACTCTGCGACGGGCGGACGATCTTGTAATTTCGTGTTAGTTGGCGCGTGGCTGTCACTTTATGCCCTTGCACATCAGTCATGGTATGCGCTCTCGTCGACGGCGTCGGACGCGTCTGCGTATGGCCGCCTTGTTCGCCTCCTTACTATTCACCGACGATTCCTCTCAATTAAGTGGTTGCGCTCAGTTTCATAGTGGCAGCGCAACCCCAACTG
>JAQGAX010001772.1:0-10280 GCA_034698105.1 Plectus exinocaudatus | reverse complement strand
TAATGCCCCATTGTACGCCACATGAAGCGTGGTAGAGAATGCGTGCAAGTTCAACAAATTTGCGGCCAAATCGATCAGAAGCGAATAGTATAGTTACTTTTTAAGCTATTTGTTACGTTTTGATACTATCTCATCGGTGAATGAGGTAATAATTGGTTACGACGTCTGAAACCATATCGCCTTGAGCCGATCCTTTTAGTTTTTTGCATTTTTCGACCTCATCGTGTGCTACTGCCGTAATATGGAAGTGCCATAGATTGTAGCGCAAAAGCTGATCTATCGATTGATACCCAGGTCGGACTGTAGCTCCCATCCAGCTCCCATCCAGGAAGATACCCAGCCGCGTCCCCTTGAAATACCTGTGCGTCGAATCGTATTGCTTTGGACGATACACTTTTCGATCAGAAGAATAATGGGCTGAAGGAGAAATCGAATTATTATGATAAAATCAAGCCCGAAAAAAAGACCGAGCGCTCCGCCAAAAGCTCCAATAAAATCTTCAAACGACCACGCAAATCGTTCTTGCAATATGACATATTCTAATGATTCATATGATAAACTAAAACCAGAGTCTACCCTTTCATGCAAAGCTTCGTACTTCGTAATATTGTCGTACATCCAACGGTTGCATTTTGGAAGGCATCGAGCACGACAATCGCTATCTTCTTTACCAGAATAATTTAAACATATCTGGTACTTTTCAATTGTGCACATTGGCATATTCTCTTTTTCAGTAGTTAGTAATGTCATTGGTTTACAGCTGCATATTTTTCGTATAAGCGCAGCACGGCACTCTCTGCGACAGTCTGTGAGAGTTTTTTCTTCAGAACATTGGTGAGTAACATTTGGAAGGTAGATGTAATCGGCTAATATAGCTACTCCTAGAACAGTGCTTGTGTCAAATTCAAATCTAACGTGGAGGGAGTTGCCGTGGTTACTATTATCCAATCCTGATGGATTATCGTTGTCATTGAAGTCAATTGTTACAATTGTATTTTTTTTTTGTATTGTATCATAATGGTCATCAAGTATTTTAACGAATGGATTTTGTATCATACCTAATTCATCAATATATGATTTTTGTTCATTTATTTTGAAGCATATTTGGTTTGCGCTCAGAAAATTTATATTTGCTGATGTTACACACGTTCCCCTGCTCTCCTCAACTGATTCATATGTCATGAAACAGGTCTTTGGATTTGTACGACTTTTTGATTTGTAACCCTGCTTCAATTTTCCATCAAAAACTTGTTTTAGCTGATTAATTGAGACGTTGTATGTGATTACTTTCGGTACAAGTACGGTCATCAAAGCAGACATCAAATCATCGTTATTTTGATCTTCAAAGTTCAAAAAAGGACTACGGTCTGACTCCTGTAATCTTTCGCCTTCGTAAATCATAGCCAAGTACTTCCAAACAACAATATATATTTCATTTGAAAATATTGCGCTCGTGTCGACGTTGAAAATGTCGTTTACGATGCAGTCGTCAAAAAATTTGCGTGTGACATTCGAATAGGATGGCTTTGTCGGTTCATTCTAAAAAATTATTGAGGTAGGCGCTTAGTTAGTTTGAGGGAGGAAGCAGCGTAAAGTAAGTGCCCCATTTTATTTGCTGTGTCCATCCTGATTTTATGGCCAGAACCAGAGGGGGCACGGTCGGACCTGGATGTGCGGAGGTGCACACCCCAGAGGGTTTTAAAACTTTGGGGTCCGGCATTTGGGGGGTGCAGAAATTTTAGCAAAGAGAGAGGGGAGTACAGTGATTTTTCCGGACAGGATTTTCGTAACATACAAAGGGCATTTTAATTTCAAAAACACTTCAATTTTCCTTTCTGACTAGGCACCTGCGTCGGTGAATATTGTTGAGTGTTGTCAGGAGTTCCAAAAAGTGTTTCAGCATCAATTTGTACGCAGATTGTGAAATTTGGTGCATTTATCACGTTTGAATCGATCTTATTTATAATCTCAAATCTTGTTGGATATTTAGCATACTGATTAATTACATTGGCACACGAAGTAAGTGTGTAGTAACTTCCAGCACAATAAAAAATTGCCCAAAATATTATTTTCAAGATTATCTTTATGGTCGATTGCCATGTTCCTTTTTTAATAGAATGTATATCAAAGGAAATCTGTTCGACGTGACTTCTTATAGTTTTCGTGTAAATTGGTTGCACAAAATTTTTTATTCCATGATTGATTCTCATCTTTGCTAATTAAATAGAGAAGCTGTGCCAGAAATTCCAGGAGTAACCACGCTTATTATTGTCAAAAACCCTGTATAAAAGTATGATACACAGTATCTCTCGTCCTATATAACAAATATTCACATCTCTGCTAGCCAAATACTCAAAATAGCTAATGAACTTGTTTTGCTCATGGAAACTTGCGAGCAAATCTTTAAGCTTCAGTCGTCTTGCCGTTATTACTCGACCCGCTGAACAAATTGCAACTTTGTACATGTGGCAAGGATTGAAAAGAAGACATGGAGTCAATGACATTTGCGATAATTGATTAGTTTTCAAATCCACTGCTGTCATGCGTGCGGCCGGAGGCATTCATTCGTACATAAGTATACGATGTACATCGATCGAACAAGCTCGGCGCCTCTGGAGGTTTGTGGAGACATTTGGGGTGTGCGCAACGCCCCCCGCAACCCCCACCGCTCAGGGTAGATTGCATGCACCCGTGGTAGGCATGCACTAGGCGAAAAATATTTAAATATTGTTACTAGATTCCGGTAAGCGAAAATGTCTAATTACGTCCGAGATTCCACAGTGCCCAAAAATGTCCAATGCCCATCGCTAAATCATGGTTCTAGCGGGGAGGGGGTTTTAAAATTGCGCAGCGCTCAACTTAACACTGAATCTAATAGGAATACTTCTTGCAAAATACGGTTTGATTCAAAATCAGTCAAATCAAGTTCAATCAAACTCATGCTATACAGCACCAAAAACAGACAGCCAGTCATAATTTTTCGACAAGTAGAGTCAATGGAGTAACGTCTGATTATCGAATGAAAAAACGAATGCGGATGAAAAAAATTGTTGGATGAAAAACTATTGCAATATTGAAACCAGTTGCCCAGAAAACGCCGGAGTCGTAAATTTTTATGATGAAAGGTGTTTACTGCGATCTAGTATGGTGTGACAGATGAACGAACGGATCGGCTTGATGTGCAGTGCCCATGGTTCGTGCGGGAAACAACATTGATGACTCAAAACATAAAAATGAACTGCAGCGATTTTTAAATCTTTCTTTTCTTGCTCAAGGCTTGTTGCAGGTGTTGAAACATTCATTATCTGTTATGAATTATCTCTGCCTCAGATAATTCACGAGTTATTTTGCTGCCTCGGTGGTTCAGTTTCTTTATTCTCTCGCAAACACAACAAGCGTTTCCAGATGAAACCGCCACAATAAGTACCGGCCAGTACGACTACATGGATATTTGAAATGATCTGATCTAAATTTTCCGTAGGTTTTATCGGGCGCAATGTAGTACTGCCACTCGTCAGAGAAAATTGGCTAACCTTATCGCACGTATTTCTAGAACGGGCGCGCGGCACTTCTGAGCTTATTATTCTTGCTAATTACTCGCATCTCGCGATAAATTAGCAAAATTATCTGTAGATGACAATGACAGACATAGGGGCCATTCATATATTACGTAAAGCGATTTTTGACCTTTTTCAGACACCCCCCTCCCGTAACGCATGCGTAAGAAAGCGTCCGACCCTCATACCTGTAACCGGAGGGATCTGGGGGGTCACCCGCCCTCCAGCCAGGGGTTGGGGGTCCACCCCCCCCCCCCGGCCGGGAAAACACATTTTTGACGTTTTTGACGTTTTTTTGAATTCGCGCCGGAATCCCGACATAAAGTACCGTAGCGCCTACCCCCCCACCCGGACCGGTCAGACCCCCCGGACCTCGGACCTCCGTTACAGGTATGCCGACCCCCCTCCCTCGTTACGTAACGCAGGCATGTGGCAAGTGAGCGGCGT
This sequence comes from Plectus exinocaudatus, assembly GCA_034698105.1. Lineage (NCBI taxonomy): Eukaryota > Metazoa > Nematoda > Chromadorea > Plectida > Plectidae > Plectus > Plectus exinocaudatus. The sequence goes on along the minus strand of JAQGAX010001772.1, from coordinate 6,276 downwards.
GACTGGTCAATGTGATTGACAGGTCATCTCGCCGAGGGCATAAGCGATCAATTGACAGTATTACATAACACAGGATCCAACACCCTCCCCCATAAGCTAACACGAGCGTAACACGCCCTCTCAGACACTTCCTTTCGCGTTACGTAATATATGAATGGCCCCATATCTGCGACAGAGATCGTTCGGTGTTGGACGGATAGGCTTCATGTACAATGTCCGCGGTTAGCGCAGGCAACAACATTGGTGATTCAAAATAACAAACTAACCAACAAACAATAAAGTACAACAAACTGAAAATTCTGTCGGACAATCTGTGATAGAGATCATTCGAAGATCCGAACTTTGGGTCCGACCTCCTTTATTGGGCGCTGGCTGACTGGCACTAATCTTATGCCATATACGTATTAAAGATAGCCATGAATTCCTATTTTCGATTCAATAAAATGAGAGTACAGCGGATTGCAGGTGTAACATTTTTAAAGCAAATAAAAGGACAAAAGCTGCAAAATGTTTCCTTTGCTTACATGTTGAGCTGGCGTAAAACTCTGAACAAATCTGTTGTTCCACTGCGAATACCGAGAGAGCTAGAGTGTGCTCACTTTAGCTTTCGGGGCTGTTATTCATGAAGACTCAATACGTTATTTCGATGCAGCCGATAGTACGACGAAAATTAATGTATCTGTCATCTAAATTTGAAATTGATTGCAAAGATTTCCACAAATTTATTGTCGTATTGAGAAGTAGAAGCGTTTTATTAAGCTGCTCTATATTGCAAAATTCAACAGCATACAGAACGTCATAGTCACAATTTGTTGATCGTTTGAAACAGAAAATCAGGCTTTGGTCCTGCAGCGAACAGAAAAAAGCAGACTCAACACATGATACGAAATACTGCTCACTTTCGAATACAGAATCAATAATGAATGTTGGAAAAAGTACGGTCCCGCAGCGATCAAGCCAAATCAGGAAACACCTTCATTATCAACTACGGTTGTTGATTTGAATATTTCCTGAATAAATAGTTTTAACAATAAGTCGGTGATTGCACTTCCGAAATAACATTCAAACGCTTCGCAATTCAATTTCCTTCTGTAGCTCAGGTGAGGTTTTTTTGTTTTTATGAAGGTAACTGAATTTTCTGCACACACCTCGCGTACCTTTAATTTGACTTTTCTTTGCATTTTGATTACTGTTCGAATAAATATTTTGCCTGTTTGTTTGTGCATTGCTAGTTCCTTCTTTGTTGTGCGTGTTGTCTTCAATTGTCCCCTTTTTATTGCCTTTTTGTTTCACACTGGCCTCTTGTTTGCGCATTTTTTGTTCCTGGTATGTATTTTGTTTGCTTCTTGAAGAAGCGAACGATTTGATAAGACCAATCACTATGCCAATGCCTTTGTAAAATAAATCGATGATAATGAGAAGATCCAAGCCGATCCAAAATCCGAGAGCGCCACCGAGGTCAGCAAGAAATTCACTCAATCCATAAATCTCCTCTTCTTCTGCCAAGGGAAAAGCGAATGACTTAAATCGAATCAATAAATGTAATTTTGAATCGTCCGCTAAATTCAAAAATGTTGTCATGTTTTCCGACAGTATCAGATCGCCACTCTGAGCGAATTGAAAGCGAGTACATGGTGGGAGGCAATCATTAAAACAGTCTGTTAATAGTGAAATATTGATAGAAGTAAAACATGTTCCATATTGACTTAATATGCATTCATTAATTTGACGGCCGGATGAAAAGCTTTCATATGAGGTAGCAAAAGCAATTTTGGGCCAACCGGCCGGACTGCAGTTGCAAGTATTGTGAATTGCCGCAATTGTGCATTCATGTTGGCAAGCTTCCCGTAATTTATCCATTGAACATTTTTGAATGCCATTGTTACCAGTCGGCAAAGCTTTGTAGACAGATACGATACGCAACTCATAATTTTCGTAATTATTGGTATCACTATGCTATTTGAATCAGGCGCGTAGTTAAGTTAACAGGGGGCAAATCATTGGCAGAACTGAACAATGCCAAAATTGCAAACAACATTTTTTCATGAATTACTACGACTATTCATTTATAGAACCGAGCAGTAGAGGGGAGCGCGGGGTGGCGCGGGGCGGGGTGGCGTCAGGGAACAGACCAGACATGGTCACCGGGTTGGGCTTGGGGGTTATGATCGACTATCTGCGACCAATGGTCTTGGGTACCTTATCATAGCAAAAAAACATTTTCGCCCCGTCTCGGCGACTTTTTTTTTAGAAAAAAGATCTTGGTTCAGTAGCCAGGCCAATTTTCGGCCTCCGAAAAACTGTACTCCCCCTTTCTCATTGAAAAGTTTCTCATAACCCCGAACCCATTTTTCCAAATTCTATGGGACCCCTTGGGGGTTATATACCCCACGCCCAAATCTGGATCAGACCCTCTATCATGAAAGTTCAGTTCTGCTAAAACTCTATCCTCTTTCACGATATTGTTGGCTTCTCGGTGGTTCAGTATTGTGTTTTCTCCTTTTATTACAGCACAACATGTAGAGACACAATTGGGTACGTACCAGTCTCAGGGACTACATGGTCTCAAGAGTGATCTAACTTAGCTTGCTGCCGCTTTTATGGGGCGCAACTGCGCTATTCATTAATCACTAAAAATTGCCTGTGACGCGATACCATCCACGGAAGACTGCGTGAGGAAAATTGCCCATTCCCTTTGAAAAACGCTGTTCGATACTCATATTAATCACTGGCGGCGCCTTCTGAGCTTATTACTCTTTCGGATTGATCGCTTCTCGCGATACATTCATGACATATCCCTAGGGGGGTCTAATTCCTCCCGACCGAATCGCCACGTAGCGGATAAGAATAATTTTGAATTTCGTGGCAAAATCCCGACACGAAGGTACCCTACCTCCCTTCTAGGGAAGGTTCAGACCCCCCTGGCCTCGGACACACCTTTCAGGTATGGTACCAGGACGGAATCTTCGGCTAGGCTGGATACCCGGCACCGAGAAAAAAGCCCAGATTTACTAAAAATTTACCTCAAAAACCTAAAACTGCATAATCAGGCAAATCAGGGAAATGTTTTCAAATTCTTGCATAATTATATTCATACTAATTTTTGACCTGATATTGCAATTTTGCCTAAAACATCTCCCTCAACTTTCGACATCAGGTACATGCATGCCTTCTCCGTAAAAATAAGAGGGGAAAGTTGCACTCTCAACTCGGGAAAATACCTGAACCCTTGAAAATTGGCCAAAATTTTGAAAAATCATGCAATAATGAGCTAGAAGTCAAAATTTAGAAATTCAATTTGAATTTTCGCAGATTATTTTTGCCTGATGTTTCAAGTTTTTATCCATGATTATGCATATTTTTCCTGAACCACCCAACTTTTGATATCTTTTACATGTATGACTTCTTTCATACACTGTCAGCGCCATGTGCTTTCATACGTTTCGCTTCAGAAAAAATGTATCTTAATAAATTAGGTCCGTCGCAACTCACGTCAAAAATTTACCATTCGTACAATTTATGTGAACCTAGTTAGCTTAATAAATTTTATTTTAAAATTTAGTTCAAAAAATTATATTTTTAAATGTAAGTTTTCTCCGCTGTAAAGAAATTCAAGCACGTTATCTACGTTTGATTGTTTCGTCAGCGTCGACGTTTTATGTTTCTCGAATGTAGTTTAGCGTAGCAGAGCTATGGTCAAGAAATACAAGCGCCCTCCTTTGAATCAGGATTTTCACAACAAATGGTTTGCATAATGATGTCTCATTAACAACGGGGCAAAAGCATAGTTTTATTGTCTCAATGCACGGCGCGATAAAGTCCCCTTATTGATTCTTCTAACTACGCGCCTGATTTCTTTTTCTTCTGTATTAAGCGTAGAGTCAAATATATAAGTGCCCGCGCTTAGAAGATTTGCGCCATCCACAGTAAAATCTCTGCCGAGAAAATCAACATATACCTGTGTCCAATAGATAGTAGATATTAGACCGCTTTCTGGAAAAATATTTCGTAAGTTGCCGTAAAAAGTAATCAATAGAAAATCATTAATATTCATAAATTCACTAAATGGCAGTTTGTAACAAACTTTTAACTGATCGATATAGGTTGTTTCGCTGATTTTTAATTCAACGATTTCAAATGAATCGTTTGTTTTAATGTATTTTTGTGCTCTCAGGGAATGCAACTTTTGAAGTTCTTGACCGCTCCTTTGCTTCAAAGCACGTAATGAAATATTCAATGCGATCATTTTTTCGTCCAACGAGTAAAAAAGTTTCAATCGAAAGGCGTGCTTCGGAAACTTAATCGATCTTTCATAAAGTGACGTGCTCATTCCGAATCGATCAAAATCACTGTATATCGATAAGTATGTCAGTATCATCTGCAAGAAACTGTCCTGCCAGACAAAACTTTTGTCGAAAAATTCTTCTTTTTCTTTCTCTGATTTTGGAAACAATTCAATGAATTGGAGAATAGCTCCTTCTGTTGGGTTTTCAATGATTAGCGGTACACATATTGTTGGCTGTGATGGTAAAATTAAGGTTTTATTATCAGCAATGCTGTAAGATAAATTGATTTGCTTGGATTTAAACTTTATAAAGAGCTCAACACACATTTGATATGTCAGAGCGATGCTGACAATATAGTATGCTGTCCATAGTGATTTTTTTATAATCCATTGAGGCATTTTTACTTTGGTCAACGAAAAAATAAACTTAACTTTGTCAATGGGAAATATTGATTTTAGCGATTGGCATCGCAAAAGAGTCGTATCATTCTGGTGTTCATTGAAGGTCAAGCTAGCAGTTGAGTTCGATTGCTTTATGGCTCTGCTGACGCAATAGCCAAGAATGTTAGATATCGGAGTAATAATTATTGATGTAGTAATTCGTAGGTCAAGGCCCAACCATAAACCAAGCAAGCCTCCAAGTGAAATCAGAAACGAACGAAATGTGAAAACGTATTGTTCTTCATATAGAATATATGAAAACGTCTTTACGTAAATCTTTAATTTCATATCAATAGACTCTGATGATGATAATCTTGATAATAATGATGGCACAATTGTGAATACGTCAAAGTTCATGCGTTCACACGGCTCTAAACATTTGAGTCTCGAATCGCAGTCTTCGTCTGTATAGAAGTAGTCATACAAACAAGACTTATAGCGCGAAACTGTGCATTCGATTAAGCCTGGCATTGAATTACATGTCAGTGTTTCAATCATTTCATAATACGATTAGGGTGTATATCTAACCAAGAGCATGACCAGAAGTGGGCACGGCGGGTCGACCAAGGGGGTGATGGACCACATTTAGGGAAGGGATCATACCCCTTAAAAAAAAATTTTGATTCCTTAGAGGTGAGATGGAGGTAAAAAAATTATATCGCTGCATATGGTTGGCGACCTAAAAAAAAGTCACCAGATTTTCAGCCGGCCATAAACACTAAACTCCCCTTTCTGCGTTAAAAATTCTCATGCCCCCTAAACTTCGACCTCCTCGGGGATGGAATCTCTTAGGGGGACATACTCCGCAATCCCCTAGCGCACACGTCTAAGCAGGACAGAGTCAGGATCACAGTTGTATTACATTAGATAACGTAGTTATAAAACTCAGGTATTTAGTTACGTTAAAATGAGGTATTAGCTACTTTATTTTTAACAATGTTATGAAAACGAATACCTGCGTTTACCTTAATACTGAGCTAGTATCCTGAATACCATATAAAAAAACTAAGTTAGCTACCTTACGACACCTGAGTTTAAAATTGACGATATCGGAGTTAAAATACCATAAATAACGGAGTTTATGTAATAAAAACCCACGTATTTATTTTGGTAGCAGGTTGCTCCGTAGTATTGCAAAAGTTTTAAATTTTTTTTGGATTTTGGCGACTTTTTTTCTAAAAAAAGCCGCCAACCAGTGCGCAAAAATAAACGTCAGTTTCTAACGCAGAATGGAGTTTTATCGTCAAATACCTTACTTTATTGCTGTTTCAAAAAAATAACTACATCATGAAGAATAGTGTTGCAGCCGGAATCCCGGAAAACCGGAAAAAATACCGGTAAACCGGAATTTTTCCGGTTTACCGGTTTTATTTTTTACCGAAAAAACCGAAATTCGAAAATACCGGTATTATTTTTTACTGAAAAAAACCGGAATAAAAATACCGGTATTTCAGAAGTCTTCAAACTGCAGCCAAATACAAGGTTTTCTGTGGTTCTTAGTTTCCCATTCTTGCGACTTCTAGGAGAGGTTAAGAGTTAAGACAATCTAA
>JAQGAX010001771.1:0-10286 GCA_034698105.1 Plectus exinocaudatus | reverse complement strand
GCGTAAGTGAGACCCACAGTGCGTCGCAGCCGGGTCCCACTTACGCGCCGGTACCACTTACGCGCACGACATATATACCTACCTTTGGTGGGTTGTCATAGTAAACAATTATCGCCTCGTTTTGGCGACCTCTTTAGAAATTTTTGAAAAAGACAGCAATTTTGGTCACCTTTTTTTATAAAGGTCGCCAATTTTTGGCCTCCTAAAAACACTGTACTCCACTAATAATTAACATTTTTCTCCAACTTTCATACCCCCTTTTACACCTCAGAATACTGTTACCTATCAATCGTAATTTTCATTCGTAACCGAAACACAGTTTTAGGCTTTACTTCTGCAACACGAGAAGTTACTGATACTTCTACAACACGAGGAGTTACTGATACTTCTACAACTACAGCAGCAGTCGGTCAGACTGCCACATCAATGTCCTCAGGTACAGTTATCGCGATTGTTCTCGGCAGTGTCGGCGTCGCCGTCGTCGTAGTGATTGTTGCGATTCTCATAGCTGTTTGTCTAATTTTTAATAGTCATAAGAGATAATTTGAACGCTGCTTTGCGTAAATTCAGCGAATTCCGCTGATATAACCTCGAGATTTTGTGACAGAAGTGGACGCCTGTTCTTCTCGGCTGGGGGAGTATTTCAAGACTACTGTTGAGTATATAATGCTCCCCGAATGCTTCCCGTGTTCATGTCTGCTCGAAACTAGCAATCATGTGGTTTGGCTATTAAGTCGCGCCATTAGCAACAAACTTGTTGCTCATAGAGCCATTCATCCATCTGAGTCACTTCATTACCCCATTTGTCCCCGATCGCTCCCCACGCTCCTATTGTCTATAGCCTGCTTCCCATCACTTTCTTTCTGTCGCGCTTCTCGGTTACGGTATCTTCTACCACTGTCATACTGTACATTCTCCGGACACAGTAAGTTGTCCGGACAACTCTTTTCCACTGAGCACGTCAGCATATATCTTGTGTTCTTGATTGTCGTTATAAACTGATCATATAAATTTGTGTAATACAGTGCACTTAGTCAAACCTCTCAATATCAGTTTCGATCATTTGAAACGGGACTGTACAGTATACATTGTAAGTTATGCGTGAGTGTAACAGCTTTTCTAGCTTTTCTAGCTGGAACAGCTTTTCTGAGTGTAACACCAAGAGCTTTTCTTTAATTGTCAGCGAATCAAATAATTGAAGAATCAAATCGTGCATTATTGTGTTACAAAATCAAACAGCACCAATACGAAAAAAATAAACAGTTCGACAGATTTTGAGATCATGTGCCATGTTTCTTTGTAGGATATGAGACGGTCAATGCAGAGAAAATTCTTTCTTCCAAGCAATATAAAGTTTATTCAGCTGCATCTGCCAAATATCGAGTATCCTTTTACATTTAGCTATCGTTCAAACTGGTCTCAGTGGTATTATATCGCATGCCATTTAAGTAGTTGACGTTGTTGAAGGAGGATTGGATAGCGTCCTTGGACGCCGTTCATATTTACGACTTGTGTCCGGCCCGTTATGTTGAGTGGCGCATCACTTTCCAGATGTCCGGCTTCGTCGCCGCTCTCCTCTTCATCATCTATTCCGTTTGGAGGAGTGGCCGAGCGATGATTATGGAAGAAATAATCGGTTCGTCTTTCGTTGCTATCGAGCACTGATGCTCGCCCACTCTAACGCCAAATGAAACACAGCACATGTGAAGGTGCGGCACTATCTCAATTTCGATAAGGTTGCATCGCACACAGAAGCATAACGACTCCTCAATCGTCACTAGCGCTTTCTTTTGAGCCGGGTTTGCAATGCTCCGACAGCTTCCGACCGACTTTTGAAACTTCAGCTACGCTTCAATTTAGTCGGTCGGTCGGCCGCGATCTGAGGGAGGCGTGATTATGTTCGCGCAAGGTTTTACCACGATTTCTCAGGTAAAGGAGGCTACTGTATTAGCAGCCAGCAAGCGAGCGCCCATATTTCCTTTCTATTCAGGCTAGTCGGACAAGGTCGGGTAGCGCAATGGAACGGGGGAGGGAATGTCCTGTCCGACCGAACGACCATTGGTCGGAAGCGGTCGGTAGATCGAACGCAGTCTGAACATTGCAAACCCGGCGTTACTGCAGAGCCTATTGACGCCGATCCGAACATGCGAGCGTTCGTTTTAATTCTACTTTGCTTCGTCTGCTCCGCTTTTGGTTCCAACTGCTATGGACACGACGGCTACACCTACCCGTCGTTATCTGCCTGCCAAACGGGTTGTGATTTCTTCGTCGAACCCGGCTGCATCTGCAACCCAGATCCAAATTCTAATGATTGGATCTGCCAGTAAGTGCATTTCTAAGTATTCGAAAACTGCAAATTAGCGGCCACTTGAATCATAAAGAACACCAAATACATTCGCCACCATCAAAATAGAATCGGTGCTAGGTTTTAATATTCAAATGTGAAGAATGCGCACTGATTTTTTTTTATAAAGTTTTGAAGTGAAGTCTTGAGCTCATTTCTTTGGACATTACTAACATTTCTAATATCTGCTATTTGAGTGACATTTCAAAAACAACAACATCTGCACCACAGCATCCGCCGTCATGTGCTCGAGACTGGACCTACTATGAAAAATCAAACAAATGCTTCAAAATTTTCGGCGGCTCGTTTGATGGTATTGCGACAACAACTTGGACAAGTGCAATGCAATACTGCAATCGATTCAGTAGAGGGCACCTCGCCTCGTTTCATTCCGACGATGAAATTGCCTTCGTTGTCGGTGAGTTTTTAGGTCAGATTTGGGATATGCTCAGCTACTTCTAGCATGGCGTGTGCTACTTGTAAGACCGCCCCCTATTTTTATGAGATGTGCTCGAATATTTTCGAAGGGTTATATTTAAACATGCGCGACACCACGGCATTGAATAGCTGAATCTATTTTCGAAAAAACCCTCTTTTGCTTTCACTTGTCACAAGATAATTATATAAAACGTTTAAAAAAACAAAAGAGGGAAGGTCTTTCGGGTATCCTTGGAACCCCCTAACGGATCAGCCCACATTTTATTCTGCAAAAATCTCAAAAAATTTCCCCTTGATTTTCTGACCAAAATTACTCAAATAGTTTTGACTTTAGAATTAGCGTCAATAGCATTATCATATGACGATGGATATGGAGCACCACTTCACACCGGACTGTCGTATGGATCGAATAACTGGGCCTGGGTGGATGGCTCTCGCTTGACGTACACGAAATGGTTCAACAATCAGGAAGCAGTAAACAACTCCATCGCAAGAAGAAATCCAGCAGGAATACTTCACACTCAACGTGGTTACACCAGCACCATGCATATGACAGACTATTATACTCGTTACGCTTTTGTTTGCCAGACTCCGCCAATAAGCGAGGGGTGATAAAGAAGAAAGAAGCAGTTAGGGCCAGAGCATGAGCCTCAGCTCGGGGACCCGTGCCTAGATTGTCCAACTGGGGAGGGGGGGGCGTAAGGTCCCAATCATTAGCTTTCAACGGGACTGCATAATCGTACCGTATTCGTAAATGTAACAGACTCACATCAAGACTTTTATCATATTCCCTGCGAATCAAATACAATCATAGTGCGTTATTATCAGGGCCGTGCCATGCCAATGGGGCGCCCCTGTGCTTGACTATTGTAACCTCTTTGACTTGGCGCCCCTTTTGTATTAGCGGGACGCCTCTCGGCGCCCCCTTTACTACTAGCCGTTGTCCGGCGCCCCTGTGCTTCAGCACAGTCAGCACATACTATGGCACGGCCCTGGTTATTATGTTGCAAAGTCAAACAGCACCAATACAAATAAATAATAATAAGTTATGCTTGAGTGTAACAGCACACACCAAGAGCTTTTCTTTAATTGCCAGCGAATCAAATAATTGAAGAATCAAATCGTGCATTATTGTGTTACGAAGTCAAACAGCACTAATACGAAAAATAATAAACAGTTCGACAGATTTTGAGATCATGTATCATGTTTCTTTGAAGAATGTGCGATGGTCAGTGCAGAGCAAATTCTTTCTTCCATCCAATATGAAGTTTTTTCAGCTGAATCAGCCAAATACCGCGTGTCCTTTTACATCTAATTATCGTTCAAACTGGTCTCGGTGGTATAACCTGTGCAGTTGAATTAATTAGCTGACGTTGTTGATGGGGGATTGGATAGCGTCGTTGGACGTTGTCTTTGTATGGGACTTACAGTATTTTCGGGGCCGATTGTGCGAGTGGCGCATCATCGTTTTCCAACTGTCCAGCTTCGTCGCCTCTCTCTTCATCGTCATCTTTTCCGGTTGGAAAGCGGCCGAGCGATAAGACTGGGGGCGCCGAAACTAATAGCGCTCTCTAATCCTCCTTCTACAGCTTCTACCTACAACTTTAACAATAGCGCGCAGGTAACTACCGAGCTCGACCTAAGCTGCCGTTTTATGCAGGTCGACAAGAAGCCTGTGGACTGATATCAACCAAATATGCTCGCATGCTTGCTGAAGCATTTCCCCATGCCATATTTTTCGCAGTTCACAAACCGACCTCGTCAAAGGAAATATTAATATATCTGGTCATCTGAATTGCCAAAATCGCCAAAAAAATTTCGCCACTACCTGGCGAAACTGTTTTCTGGACCTTCTTCGGGGGGGGGGGGGGGAGGGGGTCAGGCCAGGGGAGGTCCGACCCCCCTAGACCCCCGGTTACTCATATGCTTAACGGGGACGGGGAATACCCCCATCCCCGTTTCCCGTCCTCGAAATTTGGTTTTCTCACCGTCCCCGATGCAAACTATTGGTTTTTCCTATTGCTGTGATTCAAAATGCTTATCGCATTTGCTTTGATGGTGGAAGAAAATAATCGGTTCGTCTTTCGCTGCTATCGGGCACTAATGCTTTTCTATCTCCATAAGAGTGCGTCGCTCATTGAGACTATTCGATCGTCACTCTCTTACCGAACAACCTATTGACGCCGATTCGAAAATGCGAGCGTTCCTGTTAATTGTACTATTTTGCATGCTATGTGCCGTGTTTGCTGACAATAGCTGCAATGGGCATGTTGGAGACACTTACCAATATTCTTACACTTGCCAAGACCAGTGTGTGACTAATAATGAATTGGGCTGCATCTGTACCTACTCTTATTCTGGTGATGGTAAAAATTATGTTTGCCGGTAAGCGCACTCTTGCATTATTCATAACTCTAACCAATATCCACAAGAGCAAGTAATGACAATGACCCAATCATTTTTTCAATACCTAAAATCCTGGGGTTAAAATAAAAGACAAGAGATTCTAATTTTCTCTGCGCGATAAAAAAATTGTGGGCTTGTGAGCATATTTAAAAAGCGGAAGTGGTAAGAGTGTTCCTTACCGTTTTCCGTTTGTTTCTGCCGAGTTGGACCAAAAAAATGTTGCCAATTTCATTAATGCCAAAAAACAGTAGTGCCCTTAGTTCATACCTCTCCTGTTTTTACTGCAAAGTTTTAATGCATGCACAAAACATAGGATATCGATTGCTATGTTTTGTGCATGCAGTAAAACTTCACAGTAAAAACAGGAGAGGTATGAACGGGCCCTAACCATTTTCCGATAATTTTGAAGTGAAGCCTTCAGCTGATTTCATCTGCCGTTACTAACATTTCTTATGTGTTTTTGCTCTTTGAGCGACAGTTCAACTACAAGTACAACAACAACACCAATAACAACAACTGCACAGCCGAATCCGTCGTGTGCTCGAGATTGGACGTACTATTCAAAATCGAACAAATGCTTAAAAATTTTCGGCGGCGCGTTTGATGGAGTTGCGACAACAACTTGGACAATCGCAAAACAATACTGTAATCGATTCAATGGAGGGCACCTCGCTTCATTTCATTCCGACGATGAAATCGCCTTCGTTGTCGGTGAGTAATGAATTTAATTTGGCTCAGGTCAGCTCCTGGCAGTATATTAATACTGTACTTTGGTTCAGGATGGGAGCCAAGACGGGACTGAGGGAGCCACTTTTTCTGAAGGAGGCAGCAAGGGCAATTCAGTATAAAAAGTGATGACGTTGCACTTTCAGACACTCACCGAAGGGGCGTACCCTCATTCTTTTTCACTAACGCAACCATTGCAATGGTTACTTTGCAGTGCTCTCTTGCTGCTAGGGGTGCATTTTGACGATTTGGGGGCGCCGAGCAGTTCACTTTGTTGGAGGGCAGCAACTGGCGTACCGGAGTTTCTCGATAATAAGTCCCTCCGAAAATAAGCCCAGTCCGAAAGGTGTCTCGATAATACAAGCCCAGGGTTTATTTCCGAGAAACTCGGGTACTACGAAAAGCTATGTACAACCAGACCTGGCCAGGACAGAGGTGGTCACGGAGCGGCGTTAGGGGGGAGCCTGTGAAAACGGCTCAACTCCCATTTTAGCTTGCGAAAACCTCAAAACATTTACCACGTGGCGGAAACGTTTTGTATCCCCAGGATTTTTGGACCGAAATTATGCAAAAAGGTGACTTTAGAATTAGCGCAAAAGGCCTTGTCGTTTGACGATGGGTATGGAGCTCCACTTCACACCGGACTGGCTTACAGCGGATTGAGTAACTGGGCCTGGGAAGACGGCTCTCGTTTGACCTATACAAAATGGTTTAATAACGAACAAGCTGTAAACGACACCTTTGCAAGTCGAAATCCAGCAGGACTACTTAACACCCAACGTGGTTATGCCAGCACTATGCATCTGACAAACAATGATACTCGTTACGCCTTTGTTTGCCAATCTCCGCCAATAAGCGAGGGGCGATAAAGAAGAAAGAACGCAGTTTGGGCCATATCCATGCCATGAGCCTCAGCTCGGGTACCCGCGGCTGGATTGTCCAACTGGAGGGGGGGGGGGTCAGGTTCCGATCATTAACTTTGAACGGGACCACATAATGTACCGTATGCTTGAGTGTAACAGATTCACATTAAAAGAGGTTTATTATGTTACCGACATCGTATTGTAAAGTCAGACAGCACCAATACGAAATAAATAATAAACAGTTTAGCAGATATTGAGATCATGTACCATGTTTTCGTTCAAGGATGTGCGATGGTCAATGCACAGCAAATCCTTCCTTCCGTGCAATATAAAGTTTATTTCGGCTGTATTAGTCGAATACCGAGAATCGCCTTCCACATCAAATATCGTTCACGCTGGTCTCGGTGGTGGTATAACCCGCGCCGTTGAAATAGTTGACGTTGTCAAAGGTTGACTGGACAACGTTGTTGCACGTTGTCCACGCTCTTGATCTATTGTCGGCGCCGCCCAGTGCTGTCGCTCGGCCGATCCCCAGACGGAGAATACGATTATCGGAAAAGCGGCGACCATCGCCGACAACTGAAAGACGATTTGCCATTCCGTTGATCCATGTGTCTGCACTATATCCGCGGTCAGCATCTTGTTGGTGATACTGAAGCACGCCACGAAGAAGCACGCAAGCCCAGTGACCACGCCCGAGAAGGGCGGCGCGAGCTGCACCAACGCCGTCTGCACCCCTGGCGTGTGAAGTCCTGCAAGCAAGCATGGGTCAGCACAGTGGAGGAATGATTGGAAGGGGCAATCCCACATTTTTGAATTTCTCCACCGGGACGTTGAGGTCTGAAATAAATAATAAGGATCCTCGTTGCAAATTTTAAATTTGCCCCCTGAAGAGCCGATTTTCTCTCTCACACTTTGGTCCCGAGTCAGCAAGACGTCAATTATAACAGAAATTCGAGACACCCTCGTAACGCAGTTGCAATGTCGCGTCTGTATTTTTAAAAACATATTTGATCCCCATTTTCAACTAAAACTCAATGGTCAACTTTCATTTTGCGCGCAGTATACCGATTGCTAATCAAATCAAAATGAAGTGGACACATTAAGAAAATCCCAAAAAGGACGTTATCGTCTGTAAGATGAGACAAGAAAATTAACTGACCAGCAAACGACATGGCGCCGCAGATCGCATAAATTGCATACAAGTCGTTGCCACTCTTATTTAGCAATGGCACACTGCAGAGGCAAATAGCTAAGCCGGTTGAAGCGACGGCATTGAATAGTTTGGCGACGGTCGTCTTGCTGAGGATGCCTTCGGTCTTCGCCTCGATCACCGACGACAAACTCGAGCTGGCAGTCTTGCTCCACCACAAACAGGCGTGGGGCAGCGCTGAGTAGAAGCCATTCTGCATCGGCGAGACTTTCAGCACGTCGCAAAGGTAACTGGGCAGGAATTGCATCACGATAATCAGCGGGAACTCGTGGCAGACGAGCGCAAAGATGCCGACCCACAGCGGTGTCGAGCGCAGAAGGGAATTCCAGGGGATTGGAGGGCGATGAGTCCTCTTGCCCAAGGATTCACATGCCACTCGCGCATCGATGTACAGACGCTCGTTTTTCGATATGCACGCCTATAACAAAATAAATAGAATTCAGAAACAAAAGAGCAAAAAAATCTGCTATTTGGGAATCCGAACCTACGACCTTCAATGCGGATCACGGGCATTTAAACAACTGCGCCACCACAACGTCAAGTGCACACAACGTTCGTACGGGTCGAAAGTGTACTCACGCGCTTCTCGCATGGACACACCTGTTTCGACGGCTTGTCGGCGCCCAGTGGCAGCCAGAAGAGGAGCGCAATGGTGCACATGATTGCTGAGAAGTAGAAGATGCTCGGCCAGCCCTCGAGAAGGCTCTTCCTCGTGCACAAGTAGCCGGCGGTTGGATATATTAACAGCGCACCTAAACGAGTACATTTGCATTTAAGGTGCTTTGAAAATTGATTGCGAAGCAACACGAAAGTGATGGTGCCAAAAACAACTTTCAGTGAGCGACTTAACTGGATTTGAACGTGCCACAGTCTATATTTCAGCAGGTCAGTTACCAGATATATCATTAACGGGAAGTACCCGCTTCCCAAAAAATACGTTTGCATATCACACTTAATTCATGTCAAACTTATGATCTAAAGAAGAAATGTGACGCAGCTGGACAGCTGAATTCCTTGTCACACTGGCGGACCGCACAGAGAGAGAAATATTAATAACAACGTAATAACAGCATAAAAACAATACAGACAACATCGTGAGCAGAAAGATTGCAGTTGGCTGAGCCAAAACTTTGCGCACCTATTTGCCTGCCTCCGGTGATGAGCCCGATCGCGGTCGTTCGCTCCGACGCAGGAAACCAGCGAGTGATCAACGAATTGACGCTGGGCTGGAGACAGGCGTCGGACGCGCCCACCAACACGCGAGCAACCACGACGAACCAGACACTCTGACGCGCGAACAGCGCAATCATGAGGTTGGAAACGATGCTGAGCACGACGCTTATCACGACCAGGAGCTTGCTGTTGAGGCGGTCGGCGAAGGCGCCCGTGGTGAGCATGAGAAGACTGCCGACGTTCTGCCCCGCGAACACCATTCCTTTCTGTATGTTTGGCATTAGTACTGCATGCAATGCAGCGCCGCCGAAAAAAGACGGCGGCGTTAAAATATACGCTAGCTTATATATTTTAGCTCCATGCTGATGGAGTGAGTGCTGATGTGCTCCTCGGCACCAAAACCCCATTGGAAGTACCGTACATATTTTCATTTAAGCACAGTACTCAAATTAGAGACTGGCCTTCTGCTTTTCGGTTGTGGGTACCCTGTGCTTAAATTAGAATGCTTACGATAACACTCACTCATTGGCAGCATACCAACTGATGTAGGATACTGGCGTTTTTTAGTGGCGTTATATTTATGTGATAGTGCTAGCACATTGTAAAAATTCCTTCATCGTAACAAATAACCTGCGCTGTCACAAAATTAATTTCTCAAGGTTGCGAAATTTTTTGAAAGAATTGCTTAACTCAGTCCGAACTGTACAACATAATAAGTAATTGCTGAGCGAAATATTAGACTCAAAATAGCGAATATCTTCAGAAATTTGGCTTAAAATACAAATCTAGTCAATACCTCATGATGCGTCCATTCGAGTTTTCCTGAATATCCATCCACATGAAATGACAGCATACAAGTAACAGCCATGGCTAAATTGTTCGACGTGACACCGAGGGCGACGAAGCATAAACAAAGCAGTGCAGCGAGCAGCAGTCGCATTGAGGGAAACAGACGACTCTTATGCCGGATATTGACGTAGGCGACGGCCGAGGGGCTCAGATCAACAGTAAAAATCCGCTCGGCCATGATGTTGCTTTTCATGTTCGGCTCGGTGAGACCGTCCGTTCTTTTTGACCCGTCCTTCCGCGCCTTACAAAGGGCAAGTTTATCACCGACTCCTCC
>JAQGAX010001770.1:0-10288 GCA_034698105.1 Plectus exinocaudatus | reverse complement strand
GCAGATAGTCCGGATATGCCGGCGCCGACGATGATGACGTCGTAGTCTGGGATCGGGAGAGCGTTCGTTTGGCAAGGCAATAGTGCAAGCAGCAAAGCACAAAGAGACAGTACTGCAAACTGAAGCTGCATCCTGGCGCCGAGTAGCAAACCGCTGGACAAGGGACAAATAATGGACAGTTATTTTCAGTTATTTTCAATGGACAGTTATTAAAATGGAAATGGGATCCCTTCGATCACCGTGATCACGTATAGAGTTTAGTTTCAAGACTTTGAACTCAGTCGAACTAGTTGCTGGCTGTCAAGCGCCTTCCGGTCGTTTTTATACGACTTTGTCGAACTCACCCTTCGTCCTCGCCCCCTCTTGCACAAGTCCCTAATCCCATCTTACCCCCGCACTTCTCAGAAGATTCTGTTTGCATAACAAACAGCCGTGCGACTTGGAGGTCAGAAGCGGACGTCAGAATGGCACCTGAGTCGTACACAAACGTCGCCGCTGTCTAATATTAACAGGGGATGACGTAAGACGACACACACTATTGATACGAGAAGAGTGGATTACGTAATCGCTTGGAATGTAAACTGTCGATGTCGTTTCTCATCCCCGTCTGTGCGTCAACAAGCAAATCTTTTTTGAAAATTTCATTGAGGTTAGTCATCAGTTGTCTTTGAAGGTGATGCTTTCCGTTATTTTCTTGCTTTCATGGCGACAAAATAAATTGTTTTGTTTTGTTTGTCGATTGTTTGGAGCCTTACTTTGTTTACTGTTTATCGGAATATTTGCATAACTCTTTTGAAGAGAGTGAGAAATTTTTTCTCAGAAATCACTGTTGAACTTGGGCGGTTTGGGGTTGACTTTTGGATTATAAGAAGCTTTTGCGTTTCCTCCTCCTCTCCCAACCTCAGAGTGGAATGCAGTTCTACCCACAGCCTGTGGTCCAATGATTCACAGAAAAATCCAGCACCGGTACTTTCGTGTCGGGATTTCGGTATGAATTTTAAAAAACGTCAAAAAAATTTTCTCCACTACGCGGCGAAATTTTTTACTGGACTTTCTCGGGGGAGAGGGGATAAGCCAGGGGGGATCCGACCCCCCTAGATCCCCCTGGTTACAGGTATGCCTACATGAGTGCTGTCATTCGTGTGACTGCCAGTCAGTAGCCTGAAAAGGGCGCCTCTTACGTCCGTCAAGCGGGTGTTTGTCCAACTAAAACTATGTTTAACGAGCTCAACGATTACGAAATGACTTGCGTTGGGAATTTTATGTGCAACTTCCTTGGCGTTATCTCAGACGAGTTTAAAAAATTCATCTTGCCGTAAAAGAATGTGCATTGGAAGCAAATATTTCTGTGCTTCGAAATTCAAGTGTCTCACGCGCAAATGACAAACCTCGCAAAGAATGGGCTGTTTATAAACGATGCCGTGCTCTTTTGATCTGTTTGACATCCGCTCTGTCGCGCATGCACACGTGACAGCCGGCGCCCTCGTTTTATTAAACATAGATATGACGTCGTAAAGTCGCGCATGCGTCACAGACCCCTCGCGATCCACCCAAAGTGTGACGTTATTTATGAACTACCCCAAAGTCATCGTTTCCGGGGACGAGTCGCGACCCCTGGGGCCTACTTCACTAAGATCAGCAATCAGCAGACAGCACGCTAAACATAATCATCAGTTAATTATCAATTGTTTCACTTTCCGTGCTGCGTGCTGCTTGCTGAGCTATTGAGATAGGCCCTGAAAGAATCAGAGGCCATGGCTCTGTCGTAGCCGTGGGGGAACTTTTGATGTCAAATTGTCAAACTTTTGAGCGGGGGATGAATCGATGATTTTCAAATGCATTTGTTTTCTTCGTAATGTTGAAAAGAAAAGACGCCTCACACGCCCACCCACCAAGTGGCTCTTTGTCCAACTAAAGAAATTGTTTAACAAGCTCAGCGCATTACAAAACGACTTAGAGTATGTTTGGAATTTGATAAGCAAACTTATTTGGGCGTTGGCTATGACAAGTTTGTAGAACTCGTCTTGCTTCTCCCGCTCGTAATTGCAATGCTCGAGCAGTAAAAGAAGATGCTGACGTCTGCTCTTACGATATCACAAGGTGGGTGGCGGTGGGAGGTGGCATCACTCCCTAACAGGGGGACAGCTATCTCTCCAGAGGTTTGATGATACCCATCTTTGTCTACAATACTGTACTAGTTCAAAATCTTAAAATGATTTCGGATTCGCACAAAGAATTGAGTTCTTACCGTATTGTCTAATTTGGCAGCTTATAAAATTGACCTGACTAAGCTACTAGTAATTGAGTAAATATATTGCACGTTCAAAAGAAGCTCGCTGTTATTGGTCTTCAAGGTAGTCATGATAGGGGTATACCGCTCATGATACCATCTCCACTCCAGCTCACGGATTGTGAATGCGAAGGTTCCTTCGATTCCATCCATCTCTATCCCTCACTACCTTCGAAGAGTACACGACACTGACAAGGACACGACCGCCCAGAGTTTCTTTATGCACAACAAATATGACTAACATCCGCATTAACCAAACTGTGGCTGCGATAAACATGGGCGTTGTCTCAGCAGCGAAGCGTAACTATCGGCGTACCGCTCATCCCCAGCTTCGCCCAAGATTCAATTAACGGGCCATCTTCCCGTAAAAGAGACGTTGTTGAGCTGCGTGCGTCTGGCGTCTGGCGTTTATCGCTGACGCAATCGATTTTGCGACTGTAAACGATCCGGTCAAGATATAAAGTCAATTTAGTCATACGGTGCGACAACTGGACTTCATGCTAGCATCTTTCACACTATGCTGGAATAAAACTTGAGGAACAAATATAGAGAAATCCTACAAGGACAATGTACTACGTTTCTTGCTATCCAATTCTTTTGATAATCTGCTTGCTTACTCTGTCAGTAATTGGACAGTCACCCACCCCTGAATCTGCAGAGAATAATTCTGTCAGTCTCTATGTCGATTTGGCTCGCAATCAAACGGTAACATATCAACTTACGGTAAACCTGGATCTTGGTGAACGTCTGGAATCGGTTGTCAATCAAGGCAACGTTCAAATGTATATCTATGCAGATCCTACGTGTCAAGTCAGTCAACTTGCAATGACTGCCAACATAAATGCAGGCTCACTATACTCAGATTATTTCTCAAAACAAAAATTGGAGAACCTACCAGTTTGTACTTCAACTTCTACAACTGAAACTCTACCACCAACGATTTCTTCAACGACCCCATCAACGATTTCTACAACTGGCACCTCGTCATCAACTACTTCTTCACCAACCCCATCAACGATTTCTACAACAGGCTCCTCATCATCGACTACTTCTTCGATGACCCCATCAACAATTTCTACAACTAGCACTTCATCATCAACAGCTGTTCAAACTGGAACTCCATCGACGACTGAAACGCCATCAACAAGTGGAACTCCATCAACGACTGAAACGCCATCAACGACTGAAACGCCTTCGACTACTGAAACACCATCGACTACTGAAACACCATCAACAAGCGAAACTCCATCAACGACTGAAACGCCATCAACCAGCGAAACCCCATCAGCGAGCGAGACTCCCTCAACAAGTGAAACTCCATCAACGACTGAAACGCCATCAACGACTGAAACGCCTTCGACTACTGAAACACCATTGACTACTGAAACACCATCAACAAGCGAAACTCCATCAACGAGCGAAACTCCATCAACGACTGAAACGCCATCAACCAGTGAAACCCCATCAATGAGCGAGACTCCCTCAACAAGTGAAACTCCATCAACGACTGAAACGCCATCGACTACTGAAACACTATCAACGAGCGAAACTCCATCAACGACTGAAACGCCATCGACTACTGAAACACTCTCAACGAGCGAAACTCCATCAACGAGCGAGACTCCATCAACAAGTGAAACGCCATCAACGAGCGAAACTCCATCAACGACTGAAACGCCATCAACCAGTGAAATCCCATCAACGAGCGAGACTCCCTCAACAAGTGAAACGCCATCAACGAGCGAAATTCCATCAACCAGTGAAACCCCATCAACGAGCGAGACTCCCTCAACAAGTGAAACGCCATCGACTACTGAAACATCATCGACGACTGAAACACCATCAACGAGCGCAACTCCATCAACGAGCGAAACTCCATCAACGACTGAAACGCCATCAACGAGCGAAACTCCATCAACGACTGAAACGCCATCAACCAGTGAAACCCCATCAACGAGCGAGACTCCCTCAACAAGTGAAACGCCATCAACGACTGAAACGTCATCGACTACTGAAATACTATCAACGACCGAAACGCCATCAACCAGTGAAACGCCATCGACTACGGAAACATCATCAACGAGCGAAACTCCATCAACGACTGAAGCTCCAGGCGTACTATTAATAAAAAAGAAAAGAAGCATCGATAGCCAGGAATATGTTTGGAAAGCTCAATCAGGAATAAAGATCATATATGTCACGTTTATTGGTGGATCAGATGACAGAAATATCGGAAATTTCACGTTCAGTCCGGGAGACTTTGCGCCACCACCAACGGCACCACTACCGCAAGATGGCAGTGCTAAAACTTTCAATATTCCACCAAACTCGATTGAGATTTTCACCATCCAGTCCGTTGACGTTTCCAAATCTCTAGATTTCAAAATAGCTATTGCTGACGGCGGTAATGCCGATCTTTGTTTCTCCTTCTGTCAGTCAATACCGGGAATAAAATGTCGAAGCGTGTTTCCAACCAATGGTCTTCAAGTTACTCTATCGCCTGCCGATCTTCTAGAAGTTCAAGGAAAAACTAGTTGCAATGGAAAATTACTTAAAGCCGCCAGTGGACATCTGTTCGCCACGCTTCTTGGAGGATCTTCGGGCGCCGACGGTTCTTTGTCGGTTGCCGCTCAAACTCCTGACAGTTCGTCGCCTGCTGATAATGGACTATCGGGTGGAGCAATTGCAGGTAGGACTTCCTCTTGGACGGATTGGAATGATTTTGCAGTTGATTGTGCTGGAAGTTGGCACGTCTGAAGGCCTGGCGTGGGGAGTGCTTCTGGGGTGCCCTAGGACGCCTTTATACATCCTGACCGCTAAATCTTGACGTCCTCAGGCATATGCCTCTCGATAAGTGCGTGAAAAATTTCCTCTGCCAATGAACATTCATTAACACCCCTAGGGAAGCGCCTGCGTCCAATTCGCGTACTATGCTCTAACCATTTTCGGATTTTTCTATAGTTGGTGCATTCTGCTCAAGTAGAAGTCGACGTCTGCGTGAATGAACAATATTAAATTGCTGATGTTCGTGTAAATGTATTGCTGCCATTGTTCGCATATTACCTAATCCCTTCTAATGCAGGTATCATCATCGGTTGCGTTCTGCTGGCCGTCATAGTGCTTGCGTTCACGGTCTTCTTGATTTATCATCTAAACCGCAAGACCGGACGAAGGAGGTCGCACCATCACCATCGACACCACCGAAGTCGTCGTCACGATGACATTGAAGAGCCATACCGCTTTTAAACGCTAATGATACTGTATTATCTGTTCATCAACTGTTATGCTCATTACCGTAGTCATAGCTAAATTGTGCCTGACTCAGGTTAAGAGAAATTGATCACCGATAATTTGCATTTCCGCGTTTGCTGTGTGGACGTTCGCGGTTGTTCCGGTTTCAAAACGATTGAAATTATTGTACTTTGTTATTACGATTACGCCATGATTTACTTGTAGCGCACACGCCAACTTGCTACAATATCAAGAAAGAAAAGGTTGACCAAAATCGACCTTTCAGAAAGCTAAGGCAATTGTATTCAATATAAACGCAAATACAGTGTATGTTTATTGGTGAGGTTCTTTCGATATAATTTTCATCCGCAACTGTTAACGCCTTGAAACTTACGAAAATTATACCAAAAGAATTCACCAAAAAACATATTTGCGTTAATTGAATACTACGTATTGCTTTAGATGTCTGTAAAGTAGATTTTGATCAACCGTAACTCTCTCGATACTTAAAAGCCGGCAACATCTTGCTCATCTATGGATACATCAAAGATAAGCAGGATGTTGCCGACTTTACTTTACCGAGTGTACTGTAACAACACTGTGTGGCCCTGCGCTGTCCTAATTTTTCGATCACGTCAACAGCTTTGCAGAGTTCATTCCCGCAATTAAATTCCGAAATTTTCTCACAATTGTGCAGAATTTACAGTGATTTTGAAATGGAGCATAATTAGTTCGTGCACTAGTGCCCTACCTGTAACCGGGAGCGTCTGGGGTCACCCCTCTGGCCAGTGGTCAGACCCCCTCCCTCCCTCCCAACCCGACAAACACCCGTTACAGGTATGACTTGTGCATGTAAAATTTCGATATTTCATTCGGAGAATAGACTCTGCGAGGCTTCAGATGTGCTACTCATGGAATGTAGTTGGGCGGCACAAAGCCCATCTCTTTGATGCTCTGCTCGCGCAGTTTCAGTTGTCGCTTCTGCTCCGCTTCGACGGCGGTCGCCCTTGTCTTCCTTTGACCTTTTCCTCCTAATTGTTTTCCACCTGATTAAAACAATAGATCAGTCAGGTTTAGCGCCGCATATAGGTAATTAGGTACTGTATGTCAATAAATTAAAAACAAAAATATGTATTGTTTGTGAGTAACGCGTATTAATTTGCATCCACTGGAAACAAGATAATATCTAATGTATATGACTCTTTCTAAGCTTCCTCTCAAACTGCTTTTGGCGGAAAACTTAGAAATTCAGTACTAAGTTTGAGTTTCCGCCATTGTTGTTTGATGGTTTCTAAACTTTCAGTTCATTTAAAGTGGGTTCAGGTTTCTTCTCGAGTTGGGGATCCGACATACCTTCCAGAGTCCCTCGATTTAATGTATACTTCCCTCCTACCTGTAGTAGACAATGCGCTTGGTGCAAGGTCAGTTGGGCAATCGGTCGGTGCCATCGGATTTTGCGGCGGTGCCAGACGGTTGCGATTCGCCAAATCGAACCGGAGTCCTTTTATTTGCTCGTCGTTCGGCGCGAAACCAAACAGCTTTGACCCGACTTTCCTAATGGGCAATTGGATGAGATTAATGCCGAGGAATAGCTTAAGACTATTGAAGTATCCCAGACACTGGTCGCCGCGATAGGCCAGAGCAGCGGCTATTGACTTGGTCTTCTCCCAGGTACGTTCTTGCTCCTGAAAAAAATGTGTTTGTTGATTTGAAACGGTTCTTTAAACAAACAAAAATTTCTTTCGCGTAAGAACAGCTTGATGCGCTGGTCACTATTTTGCATATCAAAAAGGAAAATACTGAAACGCAACCAATTTCCCATCAAAATAGGACCGCAGTTTTGCCAACACCCACCTCAATGATCAAACTAGGTCATTACCGCCAGAGACGATCAAATTGAGTAATATTTTGCAGAAGTATAAAACTACAGTATACAGTATTCTATGTAAAACTACAGTATTCATCTATGTCTAAAACATCAATCGAATTAGTTCGAAAGTAGTTTGTTTTCGAACTTAAAGGTCACCCTGTACTTGGACGCAAATTTATTTCCAACCAGCAAATAGAAAGCAATTTGCCACCATACCCCAACAATCACCAACTATAGAAAAATGCATGCCAAGGTGAAATACTCCATTGCGCGTATTTCTTGAGAAGCTGCCGGTCCAGGTTGTTCCTTTCGTATGAGAGGGCCGATGAAATATGGCCGACTCGTGTTGAAGAAAAAATGCGGAATGTCCACCTCAGGGGCCGGGCAGTCCTTGATTCGCTCTTTAAGCTGGTTCAAGCTGAGTGGTTTTGCAGCTAGATGATGCATTTCGATAATCTGCAGAGCGGCTGTGTTGGGGTTACTGAACTTGGAGGGTTACTGGTAATAAATTAAAAACTGATCTTAGGAATTTTTTCGGAGTTTGGAGTAGATTCAAGACAAATTGCTTGTTATTAAAGCACATGACGTGCAATATTTTTGCATTATAAATCGCTATCATCATGCATAAAATTCCAGTTTTCATGAGTTGGTGGGGCCTAACATATTGCTCCATGGTAATTTTGTCTAGGGTTCAAGCTACTTAATCAACAGGATGGCAATAAATCAAAAATATTGTATTATCACCTATGGGTATGTAATACGTATCCAGACCTGGGCGTGGGGGGTACGGGGGGTACGTACCCCCAATCGGGTCCGTACCCCCCCCCCAGAAATCGTGTACCCCCAGAAAATCAATATCGACGGCTAATTATCAAAATTTCCTGTACTGTGTACCCCTCAGAAAATTTTGGATGCCCAGGTCTGTACGTATCACGTCATTCATCGATGTCAGCTCAGCTACAGTACTCACCAGCTGCTCAGCTGCTCCCGGGCAGTCAGCCAACTTCTCTGCTCTCTTCTTCTCAGCCTCTTGCACTGTTGCTTGAAACTCGTCGTTGAATTCGTTCATTTTCCTGAGATAAATCTGCATGTAGTGAACGAGTTGACTCCACAGGATGACCGGAGGCGACTTTATCTTGGTCCCATAGTCCTGACAACCTTTCAGAGTCTTGTGTTTGACGATCACGACACAAGTTTCCGGATTGTCCGTCAAGTATTTTGGGTGAATCAGCATTGCCTCGCGCATCTTCTTCTATAATTGAACAATTTTATTGCAGAGGTGGCCATCGCTCGGCTGCTGGCGTCTAGG
This sequence comes from Plectus exinocaudatus, assembly GCA_034698105.1. Taxonomy (NCBI): domain Eukaryota; kingdom Metazoa; phylum Nematoda; class Chromadorea; order Plectida; family Plectidae; genus Plectus; species Plectus exinocaudatus. The sequence continues at coordinate 1,588 of JAQGAX010001770.1, read as the reverse complement.
GGATACATCCCACTGTGTAGGGAGAGTACTTACCCCCATTAGGGTCATATTTCTGACCCCTAAAAACAGTTGCAAACACCATTTAGAGCTCATCGCCATGCTCACCATCAAGCACACTACTTTTTAATTGGTAGCTTTAATCCATTTCTTTGCTCTTATCAAAATTGTTTACGTTTACCTGGAAATTAGGATCGCTGTGATTAAATTTATCATCCACATATCGAGCAGCCATAAACTGCTGCCACATTTTCATCATTTCCGGACAGCTGAAGTTCGTGTAGCAGTTGTCTACGTCCCACAGTCTGACTGCCTAAAAACGAAAATAAATCACGAAAAATTGAAAAGTTGCATTCTTATGTATCCCTCCTACATTTCCGTGCGACCATATGTGTCTAATGGGGTGGGTGATTCTAATTTGCGCACAAGTCTGCTGCAGCCATATAGTAAGTGGGGGGTACCTTAGGTCCCCAACCTGAGTAAAAAAACCTGAACCCCCCCCCATGGAAATCGGTCGAAAATTTGAAAAATTCGCATAATCAGGCAAAAAATATGAAAATTTTTGAATTCCCGCCCAAAAAAGTTGCCTGATTATGGTAATTTTGATCCTGATTATGCAAATTTTTTCCTGAACCCTCCTCCAACTTTCGGCGCCTATTACATGTATGGCTGCAGCTGAGCAAATATTTTACATTGAGCGAATCTCGGACGTCGAGTTTGGTTGTGCTGCGTACAATCAGATACTTTTGAATCCAGCAACGAAGGTTGAGGTCCTTCAGACGTTGCGGTGTTGGTGGCACGTAATTAGGATCTGCCGCCGATCGGTGATGATTTGAGATCACTTCTTCGCGCGTCATCCATGTCAGATAATCGATTTTGGGAGCCATTCGTTTTGACAGACGAAGCATCATTTGTTTTATGAATAATGAATAGATCTAAAAATTTTCAGAAGATAGAGTTGTCAGTGTCGCAAAAGTTAAGAATTTTCTAATAAAGTTTGTAATAGTCCGCGTACTTTTTACTCGAATCGAATGTCAGAACTGATGCTTGTTTGGCTGGGACCGAATAAAATGCTCATGTTGCAAACCTTTAGGCACTAAAATGACAAAATGGCACCGGAATGATAAAATGGTGCTGCATTCTAAGAAATCTGCATATGGGCTCCATTAATTTTTGTCTAACTATTTGTGTTCTTTCGCTTTTACTATTGTCAAGATTGTAACAACGAACCTCAGGGCGGCATATTAGTTGTTGAATAACAAGCAAATTGCCGTAGATGACGTTGAAGACGCACCCAGCGATGCTGAGCTGAATGATCTGATAGTCGGTAGCGAGTGCGATGCTGAGCCAGGAAAAGAAATGGATGATTGGCAGATAGAAGACGAAGGCCCAGTTTCGCTCAACGAAGTAGTAGTGGATGCCAAGATGCATTGTTCGGAATATTTCCCATATGTACATTCGCTTGACATTTAAGTGTAGTAGGTCTCTAAACTTTCCAAGAAAAGAATCGCACATCTCATATAATATCAGTAATAGGATTGATCCAGATACGGGCGCTTGTGGGATATGGGAAGGCAGAGGCGGGCATGGT